>JAMAFX010000074.1:0-106693 GCA_023625875.1 Trichocomaceae sp. PYS4502
ATAATTTGTATGTGATTGAGAAATTGTGATTTGAAATCAAGATTGTGTACGCGTTCGGGAAAAAGTGGCGCTTCGCTGGCGCTTCGCTTACCGATTACGTTAACTAACTAACGTAACCGGACAGCGACCCGCCATCCAGGAATCGTACTTTATTATTTCTTACTATATTCAACGCGTCAATATGCCACCAATTCAAGAGATAAATTCACCACTTACAGAGAAGAGCTATAGCATCTAAACTATACACTGTAGATTTAAAATATCTTAATTATTAAAATATTTTTATTATAAATTTTCTAGTAGTAGTCTAGAGTTGTTATGGAATCCCCAAAAACTCAAATCAACTTGTATCGTTGTGTCATCTTGGTCATTATTATCCGTCACAATTTACCTAGGTAGTAGGTAGTGTGAGAATCCCAGATGTGGATTCTTATGGAATGAAGGATTATTACAAGAACATCAACGTCCGCGGAACTCTTTAAAGGCTGCCTGCACCGTTTGTCCTGCCTTGATTGCCTCCGCGCACTTGGCATCAGCTTCAGCAATTGCCGGGATGAGGTCCAGAACTTGCTCGGTAAGATGTTGAGGAAGACGGACAACTCCATTAAGGTCCGCAATAATATAATCACCGGGAGCCACCCATGCCTCTTGATTTTCTGAATTGAGGCGGACAGGGACATTGACTTCCGATGGGCGGCAGACTTCTCCTCCCGCTGTGGTTCCAACGGATCTGGCGAAGAGGGGAAATCCCAGAGCCCGGTGTTCCCCCAAATCGCGGACACGGCCATCAATCACTACACCTGCTGCGTTCAGAGCCTGGGCGCGTAGAGTCATCAACCCGCCATATACAGCGTTGACGTGGGGAAGTGGCTGAGAGATGAAGACCACTGCGCCCTCTGGGATTTGATCAATCTGGAATAGTCGTTAGCAAAGTCCGCACATGAAATGCCCAAAGGCTTCGACATACATAGTTGCCTTGCACCTTAGGTGCACTCTCGTCTGACTTGGGGACGAATTTCACAGTGAATGCTTGTCCAATGATCTTAGTCTCCCCAGCCTGGAACTCCGGAGAGTACATTGTCAGACCCTCCAGAAATCCGCCATTGGGATACTTAAGCTTGGAGAGGCCATCTGCAACCTGTTGATGCGTCAGAAACTGCACGTCCCGTTCTAAGATTGATGATTGATCTTTCTTAGCGTACGTCGCAGGAGCCCCACTCCTGTAGGCGCTCGATGATAACTTTGGGATCGGCTGGCATTTTTTCCTGATGCTTTTGCTTAGTATTTGGTTGAACAATATTCCCAGTAAGTTGGCTAGCTGACTTTATGTAAGTCTTTTTAACTTAACCTTGACTCGAAGCTCTGTCGGGCAAGCTCCGAAGACACCCCGACGAACGTGGGCCCAATCCAACGGCGATTTGCCGAATATTGCCCTAAGAAATGTAGATGAAGGAGTGACATCTTCAGGCATACATACATAAGTATCATCTATGCAAAGTTTGAACGACGGACAATCTGTTACTTTCTCCTTGCCTAGGTAGACTCTACAATGTCGAATTCTTCAATTAAGGCTGTGCCGCCTGGCGCATGGGATACGCATCATCACATTTTCGAGCCCGACAGATTTCCTTTTGCCGATGGGCGGCACTTTACCCCAGCCCGTGCATCTTTAGGCCAGCTACAGGAGTTTGAAAAGTCCATTGGCGTTGAACACGTTTGTATCGCTCACGGATTGTCTTACGGCGCAGATTGCACCTCTCTGCTCTACTACCTTGACCAGTTCGGCGCAAAGGCCCGTGGGATTTGCGTCTTGGACCTGGACACTGTAACCGATGAATTATTGGAGCAGTATCACGCCGCTGGGGTTCGCTCCGTTCGCCTAGACTTTTTCCGACACAAAGCTATGGACAATGTCGACCTTCAAATTGGGCTAATCGAAGCCACTGCCACGCGACTGGCACAATGGGGCAAGCCGGGCTGGAGCATACAAATCCAGCAACCACATCTTGATTTCTGGCACAAGCTTCGGGAAACCATCAATAAATGCCTCGTGCCAGTCGTTGTGGATCACTTTGCCTTGATTGAGGGCAGCAGTTACCGCGCCGGTGACGAGATTACCGATGTCCAGAATGAATCCTACTTGACAGAAAAGGAGCGGCTAGGATTGGAGCAGCTTTGCCAGACTATCAAGGAAGGGAACTTGTGGATTAAGTTTTCGGCGCCGAACCGATGCTCCAATCTCGCGCCAGGATTCCGAGATCTTCGTTGGATAGCCAGGCGATTCATCGATGCCAACCCAGGCCGAATCGTTTGGGGCAGTGATTGGCCACATACCCAGCGCCACAAAGACCGTCACGGAAAGATCTCATCTAGCGAAGAGGCTTTCCTCAATGTAGACGACAAAAGCTGGATCGAATCGTTGAGTCGGTGGATGTCGGATGAAGAGTGGCAGGCACTTTGGGTCAAGAACCCAGCTGCATTGTATGATTATTAGTCACTACATAGAGCCAATAAATCAGAACCCTACCGTTTCTGTGACTATAGCCACTGTAGAGGCGTTCCACAGCGTAATTTGCCTTATTAGAAGCTGCTTTAGCACTATGCAAACATATGAGGAGAACAACGCACTTTGGACCTGATCGGCCCGAAACCCGAATCTATAGTTTACGGCGTTACGCAGCTAGTAATGAGTGATCGATCCAGTAAAGATACGAGGAAGGCAAGGCCTTAACCCCATGTTTCAATCCATTTCCCCCCTACCCCGTGGGGAAGTGTACCTAGGTACTCCGTATTCCGCAGGCATAAAAGGTGGCCATTGCCTTCGTGCTTCCTTTTCCAATTTTTCACTTTGACTTGAAAGTGCAAACATCTTGTTTCCTCCCCACATCATCGCCGTCAATGTCTGAATTAACAAAGCCGTCTGTGCATCATGTTGAGGCTACAGCCAATATACAGAAAACCACTAACCGTCTTGAAGTCGCTCAGCAAATGAGCCCCGAGGAGCTGGAAGATATGGAGAAGAGACTTAAGCGCAAATTAGACTTGCGCCTCTTGGCTTGTGTTTGGCTTATCTTCGTACTCAACTACTTGGATAGGGTTGGTTCTTGTTCTCAAGCCCTTATGTGAAGTTGAAGTCATACTAAATCACACCCTTCCATAGACGAATATCGGAGCGGCCAAAGTCGCTGGGATCACGACATCCCTGCATATGAGCTCAACTCAGTATTCCACTGCCGTTGGTATCCTCTTCGCCGGCTATATCCTGATGCAGGTACCATCCAACATCTTTCTGGCGAAACTTTCCCCTTCCAAATACCTTCCAGCGGTCATGTGCCTTTGGGGTATGATTTCCGCGTTATGTGGAGTCGTGCACAAGACAAGTTCACTCCTTGCTCTTCGATTTCTTTTAGGGTTTGTCGAAGCGGCATTCTACCGTAAGCACTTACATGTACCTCTCTCTCTATGCAGGCGGATACTCCGATACTCATCCTGATTTAGCCGGTGCGTTGTTTCTCATTTCATCCTGGTATACACGAAAAGAGCTTGGTTATCGAAGCGCCCTTCTCTTCTCGGGTTCTCAAGTCGGAAGCGCATTTTCCGGTCTCATCGCTGCGGGTATCCAAAGTGGCCTCAACGGTGCCCGTGGTCTCGAATCATGGAGGTGGATGTTCATCATTGAAGGCTCCATTACCGTTTTTGTTGCAATGCTCGCAGTTTTCATTTTACCGGACTACCCCTCTTATACCAGGTGGCTGAGCCCCAAAGAACGCGCTGTTGCTGAGTGGCGTCTGATTCGCGATGCTGGTCAAGTTGACGAGGATGATGAAAGTTGGGGCTACGGTTTCAGGGCAGCTTTCGGTGACTGGCGCTTGTACGTCTTCGCAATTATTTTCCTGTGCATTCAGGTTGCTAGTGCCACATCAAACTTCTTTCCATCCGTTGTCCAAACATTGGGTTATGATCATGTCGACACGCTCCTCCTAACCGTACCGCCGTACATGTTCTCTCTTATCGTCACCGTTTCAAACAACTACTCTGCTGATCGACTACAAAATTCCTCTTTCCACATCGTGTGGCCACTTACCATGGCGATCGTCGGTTTCATAATTGCGGCGGTATGCACAACCACCGCGCCACGCTATTTAGCTATGTTCCTCATGATTGCGGGAGGTCATGGCTCGAATGCAGTCCTCCTTGCCTGGGCTCAAAAGACCATGCTGCGCCCCCGTATCAAGCGAGCTGCCGCCGTTGCCTTTGTGAATGCAGTTGGCAACGTCTCCCAAGTACGTACCTATTTTTTGGCTTTTCTATTTGCTCAAGCCACAAACGATTATTAACCTATGCAGGTTTTTTCCTCCTATCTGTATCCGGACTGGTCAAAACCGCAATACGTTATGGCCATGTCAACAAATGCCGCGTTCTCCGTCATTGCCATTCTTCTGACTCTATTCATGCGCTATGTTCTTTTACGTGCCAACAAGAGGCTGGATTCAGGGCAGTCTACTGTCGCCAAGGAAATGAAAGGTCAGAGCCAGACGGCAATCGGTGGACTTACAGATGAAGAGCGTGTGGCATACCAGGAAGAATTCCGGTATGTCGCTTGATACTTTCATTCATGTTTTACGATAAACCATGTAAAGATGAGAAGCAAGTGGGCAACCACTTCTTCCACTATTCACTGTGGATGTGGTAGAGGGGGTTTGCTAAACAGAAGCAAGATCCGATGAAGTTTTACATCATTGGGATGTATATTTACTCAACACATTTTCATCGTGAATAATAGGTATACAAATATGTATGTCAATTTCAGAAGTCTTGAATATGATGAATATGATAAATAATCATTCTGCGGGTGGGATAGTATCTAAGTTGACATTATCTAACCACTCCAGATCAAATAACTCTCGTAAGATACCCAGCTCATCAACAAGAGTACTGGGGCCCAGTAGAGGCCAATAATCCATCTGTTTATCATTGTTTAGGCCATTATTCTGAGCAGCAGGCTCAGGGTGACCTTGAGAATCACCAGTTGTTTGATAATTGGCCGGATATGAAGCGACTCCAAAGAACGTATCATAGACCTCTTTTGCAACAGGCAGCAAGCTAGAGAGTTTCTCACATGCATCTTTTGCAACTGACCAAGTTTCACTAAGATACTTGAGAAGTTCGTGGGCCGTCTCCAAACGATCTACACACCCGGTTGGTATTACCAAAGGTATCCTGTCGGGATTGGTCCACAGACAATAGAAAATAGTGACAGCTGCGACAAATATTGAGTGTGCAGACAACCACGTACAGTCCATGTTTGTAAATCGGTGTAGATCTGCGGAAATGCGGATGATTTCGAGTGCGCTGTTAAAACAAGTCTGTGTGGCTTCCCTTCCAGGTCGAGGGTTTTGAGGACTTGGGCGATGAAGCAACATGAGACACTGATGGTATTTTAGCTGCAATTTCTGCACAGCTGGAAGCGAGATTGGATTCAACGTCTCGACCAGCCGACCTCGTTGTCGACGTTCTACTTCCTCAAGAAGCGCGCGACAAGTGGCTTCAACGTCATGTTGCCATCGAGTAATATCAGCGGGCCAAGGGAATCGTCTTGGAGACTGCGATACACGGTACAACATCAGTTTGATCTCAGCCACAATCCGGTCAAAACGAAGTCCATAGATGCATGCCGCATATGGCTGCATTTGGGCTTCAATGGCTCTGCTATTGTCTGCGGCCCATTCGGGCGCACCCATCTCCACCTCAAATCCTTGATCAACGCCGGGGAAATCCACATCAATCGCCTCGTCACGCAAAGTGAGCGGTCTTCCCAAAGTAGTAGTCAAAGTCCTGTCGAGTGAATAAGCAGACCAGAATATTCCACTGCGCAAATAACGCCGCTTTCGTTGCTCATCGCTTTCAGTTTCACGTTGGTCTTGATGGGATAGGTAAGCAATCGTCTTTTTTTTCCTAGACAGCGAAAACAAAAAGATGGCCCAAGACGTTGTCGAACTTACAATTTTCCCGGCGCTGTAGTCCCAGATCCAAACAGCTTGCAATGATTGTATGCAATAAGAACCAAGCATTCAACCCCTTAGGATTGTGAAAGCTATCCAAAGCGATCAAAAGCAAGGTCTGAACACCTTCCACACTGTCGTAGAGCGCGGCCTGATTCGCGTATTGCATGCCTGATGCGTAGAGCTTACTCGAATCGAAGTTAGCTTTCAATTTCGTTTCCAAGTGCCGTGCGCCTATCGCAAGAAGTAGGAAAACTTGAGAAAAAGCGATTGTAACGGGCATCCTGTGACTCCATGTCCCCGTACTTATGAAACCATGAAGATGGTCGATGAGCACAAAGACATCGTCATGCAGCATGAAGGGTAAGAACAGAGTCACTTCAAAGAACGCTTCCGCGTATTGCTGGCATTCAGCAATCGGTGGAATTGCCGCGGAATGCGCGTCCTGAACATTGGATTCGTATGAGTGGTTTCTGGAAGATAAAGGCAGTCCCTGCGATTGAGGTGCGCTTGCATATATCAAGCGGGCATACGGGAAACCGGAAGATGGTCCTAGGTACTTGGGATCACTGGCGTTAGCCAAAGAAAGCAGCCCCGCCTCTTGGGCCAAAGGTTGATCTTGAGCGATACTGCCCAAAATGGAGGCGGAGGGCGATTGCAGCTGTGGCTGTCTGATATGTTCAAGAGATCTCTGCGCGGGCCGGTCATTGTGCAGCTCAACTAGCGGTGTCTGTTGTGCTGCGGTAGAAGCACTGTCGTTGCCAGCTGTTGAAGGTAGAGCAGTTCTGTCTTGGGCTTCAAGCTCCCGGACCAGATTCTCGAGGTAATGTAGGTGGCTATATAAACAGATCAGCCCGGAGCCAGTGACATCAAGCCTATTTGGAGGGGGCGAACGTACTTGCGAGAGACTTGCGACGATGAAACGCCCTGCAAACATTCTACGCCTGCTCGGCAACAGTTAGCACATGCAGGCATTAATCCATCGCAGCGTTGCTTCCGACGGCGGCACCGCTGGCAGGCAATATGCCGACGAGGCATAGGTGTAGCCCGACTATGGTCTGTGACAGCCGTACGCTTGTCGCGGGTTTCTTTGGGGCTCCTCATGGGCTCGCTGGGGCTTTGCCATACATGCTAGCAGCTTGAAGACCAGGATACAGACGGTCATGCAATTTGACCGAATACTGGAGTAAAATTGCGGAGCCGATACCGATGCTGAGTACATACATAAGCGGACTCATCGGGTAGTTTCCGAAGTGTTGTTCCCCCCTGTTTGCGAATTATAACATTATTTGGTTAGGTAGAGCATAATGTCCTTTAGCGCGTTGAGTATTTTGGTTCTGTACGATACTTTTACATCCTCATTGCTAGCATTCTACTTGCGTGAACCACCGTCGCCGCTCTCATTCACATGGGTGAGCGTCTACCTATTGCATAAGACTAAATACTAATACCATCCCGCAGTTATGTTCAAGTTCGCCCAAAGGTCACCCAAGAACTCATGGATACTTTCGTCCGGGATCTCAAGAAGTTTAAAGTGTTGGATTGTGTCAAGGGACACTGCTTGGTTGTTGGCGGACCCTCCGTTACAGATCCCATCTAGCGAAGCAAGGGATTCGAGTTCGCATACATGACTTTTATCAGAAGTATTCCTTTTCATATATTTACCTGATCTCTAGAATGGAGCGCGGTATGAACGGAAGGCGCCGAGAGGTTGTGCAGTCGCTAGAAGATTTTGCAAAAGTGTCCCATAATCCCATCCTAAAGCTGAAGCTGCAATCAGGGTGAGACTAGCTTGATCTTCACGCCCAGGCCTTCCGGGGCCGGTCATATTCTGTGTAAAGAAATGAGGATTAGAAAGCAAGATGATTTCGTAAGGTTACTCACCGGCTTCATGTTAATATCGAAAAGAGCAAAATCGGACCCCCGACTAAATCGTCGTACGTCAACGCGAATGGGCGCCGTTGCACCGATCAGCTTTGCGACTTGCACACATTCGTCCATTATCTTGTTGTATGCTGGGTCCTTAAGTTCATTCTCCGTAACAAGCCTGGAATTGGCTGATACGGCCACCGTGCCATTGTAAGGAGCGACTCCGTCAACATGATTGAATCTTGTGACCGGTGGCAAACTCCAGTAATCGAGTGATATCGGTGACGGGGGCATAATGGTAATGGTGGCCTCTTCGCCCGCTAAATACTCTTCGATCATAACCAATGATGATTCCTGCAGCAGGCTTCGCACATGCTCCTCCAGCTCTTCCGGGTTGTGGCAGAGTTTAACACCATGGCTTCCCCGCCCACGGACCGGCTTGCCAACAACCGGGTATTTAGTGATTGATGAAATAGAATGCTCAAGACCTCCATCATTCGATACCAGCCAAGACTGTGGGAGCGTATAGCCCCCAATTTCCTTGAGTTTGCCGTTCAAGTATGCTTTGTCATCGAATTTCTCGACTAGGCTCGGGGGTTGTCCCACAACAAAGATATTAGAGGCACGAGAAGTTAGCTTTGGAGAGCTTTGGAGCGGATGGGAGTTGAACAAGATGGTGTTCGCCCAAAGGTGAGTGACTCCTTCTTTCAAGGCGGATTCGATGCCTTCTTCAGTGTCGGCAAAACACCACTCACTGTCATTGGAGGGGTTGGGAGACGTAACAGGAGTGGTGATTTCAATGCCCTTTGTTCGCAGGGTGTAGGCGATGTCCGCACCAGAATCCTGGTACCCTAGATGTTTTCATGTGAGCATTGTGTAAATCTAAAATGTTGGTAAATCACCTTACCACCGGGCTTACGGGGCTTTCGAACACCCCCGATCACGGGAGGATCGATTGCCTGGTACAGGACGGCCACACGAGAAGACTGGCACAGAGCACCACCCAGACCGGCCACTCGTGATACTCGTAGGGCAACACTTGGTATTGTCATGGTGTTGATGCTTACACAAAGGCGAAGCTGGAAGTGTTCGAACAGCTGAAGTACCTAGGTATTGCTAGACAGCGTGTTTGTCGGAGTTCTATTTTTGCTATGTATGTACAGTATTTCGGAATCGGCCCGACTCCGAAAAAGCGTCACTTTTTAAATGCATCTTGTTTGATAAAAAGGTGAAAGTTCTCGGCTGTACATCATTCTAGCCAGAAACAAAAGAACTACAACTAAAAATGGCTTCTTCTTCTTCTGTACGTGCTCTTTTCCAAAGCAAGGAGAGAGAAAGCTGAGCTGTATAGGAACGTTACTATGCCAACCCGGCAGATGCTGCCAAGTTTGCGACTGACCTACTGGTCAAAGCTGGCCTGAGCCAGGAGGATGCCAGATCAATGGCGGACTGTCTCGTGTTGGCCGATGTTCGTGGCGTGGTAAGTGTACCGGATCGCTGAATTGTACCTAGGTATTTGAGAAGTCTTTCGCCCGCTAATGTTCGCACAAGGATACACATGGTCTCGCGCGTCTTCCTCAGTATCTTGACCGTGTCAGTCAAGGCCGCGTCAATGCCAAACCGAACTTCAAAATCACTGAAAAGACCCCTGTAGTTGCCCATTTGGATGGAGACAATGGCTTTGGCTTTGTCGTTGCTACCCGCGCCATGAAGGAGGCGATTAAGCGCGCCGAAGTCTATGGCATCGGTTTAGTGATCGTGAATCACTCCAACCACTTTGGCATGGGAGCCACCTACGTCTTACAGGCTCTCGAAAAGGACATGATCTCCCTTGTTTTCACCAATTCCGCCAAGCAGATGCCTCCCTTCGGTGGTAAGGAGACTCTACTTGGTATTTCTCCGTTTGCAGCTGGTGCTCCTTCGGGTAAGGAAGTTCCATATATTCTGGACATGGCGCCCTCTGTCGTTGCGAAGGGCAAGATTCGTCGTGCCGCTCGTCGCGGAGAATCTATTCCATTGGGTTGGGCACTAGACGCCGATGGCAACCCTACTACCGATCCCAATGTTGCTTTGAACGGCAGCATGGCACCTATCGGAGGTCCCAAGGGATCCGGTATTGCTATCCTGATGGACATCATGTCAGGTGTCCTGTCTGGTGCTGCATTTGGTGGTGAGGTTGGTGATCAATATAAGGACCCCAAGCCACAGAACGTGGGACACTGCTTCATTGCTTTGAAGCCGGATATTTTCATCACTGCCGATGAATTCAAATCTCGTATGGATACCCTCGTGGAGCGAGTGCACAACGTGACCCCTGCTCCCGGCTTTAATGAGGTGCTTTTCCCCGGTGAGCCCGAGCATCGTCTTGGTGTCCAACGTCGCCGCGAAGGTATTCCCTATGCCGATGCGGAGAAGCAAATGTTTATTGATGCTGCCAAGCAGTTTGGTGTTTCTGATCTTGCTTTATCTGAGACTCCTCTCTCACTGGCATGAAGTTCTCTTGATTAATTTGACGATTACGCAGTACCGAAGCAAGATACCAGAAGTAAATATTGTAATTAAGCTTTGAGATCAAAGAATGGTTTTCCCAAACTCACAGTCTAATGAAATTAGCCACTACGTCATTGACAATTCTCTGTTGGTAGAGATAATTTCAACTGGAGCTATATGAGATAGGCCTTGAGATCCAATTTCCATTATAATTTGATCACGTTTGTACAGGACGGAAGGTTTCTCGTCGATCTCAAGCCCGGGTTGCAAGTGTAACTGGACTCAATTCCGTTCTCGTACGAGCTCAGACGGCTCGTTCAAGAAACGCTGCTCTGCATGACATTAGAAATTGCAACAAGAGCTGGGAAGGTGAAGGAAAGATATCAACCTAGGCACATGATACACACAGGCTTAGTTTATGATGGAAGTCTCCGCTTGTACCCAACTTTGTCTTTTACGCAAATCAGATTATTTCTACTTGCTTGGTCCATAGATTTCCCACTCAACAAAATTAGCCAGCTGGGTACGCGTCCGAAAATTCTTGAGCGGGCTTTCTACACGTGCCGCAAGAATACGGCAAAAAGCGAGGCCCCGATATTAAAACATGGGGGTGTTCAATACAACCACGGTTCTAGCTAATCCACGTACAAGCAATTGTATAGTAATAGCTAGCCGTCGGGCCGAAGCCGATACGGACAGATTCGAAACCTCCTTCACCTTCTGCGCACTCTCTCATTTAATTGCCCCACCGCCAAGCTGATGTGGTGAGCATAGTAATTTTCAATGTTTCAACTGTCACGTTTTGTATTGTTTGTTACGTATTTTATAGCACTAAACCGTTCTCGGTTGCTTTGACTGCTATACTCGGCCCACTGCCAAGATATCTCGGGTCAATGTCGGCCGGCCACTTGTTGAATTGTAACAGTACGTATGAAACGTACGCTAATCGTAGGTAAAATACATTTGCACACTAGGCCTGTAGCTAATGTATCCGCAGTGGAGCAAAATTAAAGAGAGAGAGTGTGTAAAAAATGAAGGAGGTTTCGAATCTGTCTGTAGCAATATGCGCAATATGCCGATGATCAAGGATTCTTGCACTTAAGACCACACACATCTTGGGCATAGCTGGCATATCCTTGCAAATTTACAACTGCAATTTTAGTTCGATCGCTATAATGGCTTCAAATCACAAAGAGTACCCAGCTAGCAACTTAACCTTGCGCATTCAACCAAGCGAGTGAGCAAAATTATGCTGTCGGGGCTTACAACTGGTATGTCTACCTTTTAAATTTTTTTCTGTCCAAATTTCGGTCAGCTAATCGAATTATTTTTGCGCTTAGCTATAACGCGATGGCTGTTATTCGTGCGGCGGAGCGCAAGCGCTCTGCTGTCATCATCCAGCTCTTCCCCTGAACGATGCATTTTCAAGGCCCGGAGTTCATTTATTATGTAGTGAGAGCTGCTCATGCTGCGAACGTTCCTATAGCAGTGCACCTCGATCATTGCATCAAGCCTGAAGATGTGGAGTCAGCGCTAACCCTTCCGTTTGATTCAATCATGGTAGGCATATCAGCATTGGACGAAGAGGTAAACATTGGCTATGTACTCTAAGGTAATTGTAGAGCGAGCAAAGACTTTCAATATCACTATTGAGGCGGAAATGGGTCGTATTGAAGGTGGGAGGATGGCTTGCATACAGTCGACATGGAAGCAGTGCTCACCCAGCCAGAGGAGGCCAAAGAATTGGGGTGCATTTTCTAGCTCCATCTTTTGGAAACATTCACGGTGGATATCCAGAAGGCGGGCCGAAAAATTGTGGGGTTTCCCGGACCCCGGAATATTCACTCGATGCACTTCTCTAGAGTAAACACATCGGGCTCATGGCCGAATATTCGCTAATTTCCGACGCTAGGCTTGCGGTCATCCCGTGACAGATGAGCTTTTTCTAAAGACACTCCCCTGTGGTGTCCGGAAGATCAATCTGAATCGCACTGTTTGGGATGACTACACCTAGTTCGTCGCCGAGAAATCTGGCTCATTGGATCTAACAGTCCTTTCTAAGCAAGGCGTGGAGATTTATTCGTAGTCAATACCTAGGTAGAACGGATGATTAGATGTGCTCGGGTCATCTGGAAAATACCAGTAACACGTCCATCGCTGATTGAGTTGAACCTACCTAGGTAAGGCTAACCCATAAGACAGGATATGGCTTACCTACCGGGTTTTCGGGGACTAGGCCGTTATATATGTAGATTGGCCAAACCCTGTTTTCCCATTTTGAATCCCTTTTTTCACCACGGAGAAAGGTGATAAATCCTCGTTCATCAAACATCTTCTCCCTCACAATCCCCGCTCCCCAATCTATTCCATTCCGAAACTCTTGCTGTCATCCATTGCCGTCACGATGGTTCTTGTCGACAAGAAACTCCTAGCAATCGTTCCGCGAGAGATCCTAGGAATTAGGATTCTCGTCTACGGGCTCATCCTGTCTTTCACGGGCTTTCTCCATGGTAAGATTCTCATTGACTTGTGACCCTTGAGATGCATCTTTCTAGTTCAAATACCCCAAGGCTAACCCCCATTTTGTGTGGCATTAGGCTTGAACACGGCAAACATCTCGGGTATAATGAGCATGAAGCCTTTCACAAAGCATTTTGGGCTAGACAGCATGAGCACCACAGCGGCATCCAACCTAAAGGCCTGGATTACGGCTTGCGTGCTCTTGGGATCTTGTGCTGGTGCTCTGATAGCCAGCCCCATTTCTGAGAGAGTCGGCCGTAGAATCAGTTTACAGATCTTCAGTTTGTTCTACGTCATTGCTGCCATCCTGATGACCGTTGAACCTCGTAGTTCTGGAGGCATAGCCATGCTTATTGCTGGTAGAGTTATCTCTGGTGCCTCCTCGGGCGCAGCGAGTGTCGTGGGCACCGCTTATATTGCCGAAATATCCCCGAAAGTTATACGAGGCGGGCTTTCTGCGCTTTACAATGCCAATACTATGTTCGGTGTGTCGCTGGGTTATTGGATCAATTATGGGGCTCTGCTGAACATTTCCTCGCTCTCAAACGCCCAGTGGCAGATACCCATGGCCATGCAGGCTCTGCCTGGCATTATACTATTTTCTGGATTAATCATTATGCCTGAGTCACCACGGTGGCTCGCAAGCAAGGAGAGGATTGAAGAAGCCCGCAAATCTCTTGAAAGACTTCGTCAGCTTGACCTAGACCATATCTTTCTTCGGGAGGAACTGTCCGAAATAATTGAGACACGCCTTTACGTCGCGGGCCAGACAAAAGGCTTCAACCTTGCCAGATTCCTTGAGGTTCCCAACCTTGGCAAGCGCTTGATTTTAGTTTGTCTCGTGCAACTGTTCTTTCAATTCAGTGGAGGAAACGTTATCACTTACTACAACACCACCATTCTTGATGCCATTGGTTTCACTGACCCAAAAACCAACTTCTTGTTTTCTGGAATCTACGGCTTGGTCAAGGTTGTCTCTGTCCTCCTGTACTGTCTTTACTTTGTGGACAACTATGGCCGACGTCCTCTACTTTGGGCCGGATCTTGCATCATCATAGTGACCCTGACCTATATGAGCATCTACCTGGGCGCTTTGATAAACACATCCGGTGGCACGGCAGCAGGTTGGGCTGCTATTGTTGCCATATATCTCTACGCCATTGGTTATGCCATTTCATGGGCCACAGTGCCATGGATTATCAACGCTGAAGTCTTTCCCATCTCTGTTCGAACGCCTTGCATGTCATTGACAATCACTTGGCAATACTTGGTGAATTTCGGTCTCACAAGAGGAATGTCAAACATGCTCATCAGTATGCACACCTATGGACCATTTGCACTCTTTGCTTGTGCGACGGCCGTTGGGACTATTTACTGCTACTTTGCCTTTCCGGAAACCAAGGGCATGAGTATGTCACACGTAGATCTTTTGTTTGAGGTCCCTTGGTATAAAGTCGGTCAGCATAGTCTCAATGTGGTTAGAGATGAGGCAAATCGAGATATTGAAGATGATTCTGCCGCACTAGATTTAAAGCTTGCTAAGGGTGACTATGAAACCCAGCACCTTGAGAAAGTGTAAAGGAGGGTGGATGTGCATCAAAGCATCCCCCTTTCGCTGGAGGCGGCCCTAAAATGTATAGATGGTGAAGAACTAGTGTGTTATATTTCTGATCTGATTTCTTCAATAGCTTGTAAAAGTTCTTCTTTTTTGGTTTTTGAAATTATATATAGAAATAATATTGCCATTGTACCTCTGTCGCTTCTACCTTTACAGTGTATGGCAACTGAAAAACACTGCGAGTGCGCGTCACATAAATGGAACAGTAAGATACATAAATGGAAATTTGTATTTTGAAATCTCCCCAACTCATTACAAACCCCCAAAACACCACTAAATACCATCCAAGCAATATAAAATGGAGGTATCAAGGATTCAGAAAGCATTACAATCACTTAAAAAAACCTTGAAGAAAAAAGTATCACAGAATTGGTGTAGGAATTTGACGTTCCTTAACAAGTGGCTCTGGCTACGCGTACAAGGCCACACTTCTCAATTGAACCAGCGACCAGCACATAAGCAATTGACAGATGATCAAGGAAGCGCTATAAACTATGAATAGATGATCTAGATGACAGTGGAATGCCTACAACTATCTATATAATTCAAAACTGCGCGCAAAAAGTGCTTCAAAATATACACCCTGACGCGGCCAACCCCTCATAACTTAGAGATCGTTGGGTGCGCCAATTTGTCAAAAGACTGCCTGCCTCTAGCTATAAAATTCAAAAACAAAAGACTATTGATCCAAAGCATCATCTTGCTGAGGATCCAAATATAATTCAAGCCTGGTTTGACCATCTAGAGATCACATTAGAAGAGAACAAAATTACACCACGCAACTATTGGAATTTTTGATGAACCCAGATTTCAAATTAGATAAAGCGATAAAAAAAAAGTGTAACTAAATATCTAGAAACGATACGGAATGTTCCAAGCTCTTCTTCACAAGAATTAGTTATCTGTTATTCAGGGTATAAGTGCTAAAGGAAGAGCGATTCCTCCATTTCTTATTTTTTACCAGCAAGGCTAAGGTTAACACACACTTCAACCCCCTTTCTGTATCCTTCAAAGTTGAACTACCTAAGTAACTGAAAGCTTATCTCCACTTTAGATTTTAATGGAAGGGGCACCACAGACGTAAAGCTGGCTCGTAGTGCCGACAGTACACTAATCTTTGCACAGAGAACTAAGCTAAGACTGCATATAAACTTCATTATTTGGTTAATTGCATAATAAATACATATGATACCTCGCGAAGAATATGGAATAACAGTGGGTGTTCCTCTTGACCAAGAAAGACTCCATGTCGAGTCTGTTGTGGCCTAATATCAGAATTCAAGCATAACAACGAGAGACGGATTCGAGATAAAAACTTTCCACATAAGCTCCATGCGTGAAAGTCTGTATATAAACCGGCGGGACTGAAAATCAATTGGTAGCTGTGTGCATGGTAACGATTCGGCTGCATTTTATAAGATGATGAATGTGCTGTAATGCGGAACGCACTCGGATAGGGAGAGATTTTGGTTGTTAGCGAGCGTTTACCGGCTATACCCGTCAAGCCAAAGACAGCTTTTGTTCTCGTTTTCATCCTGATAGATTGTTGTCTCAGACGATACTGCCCGGTTGTAAAACATGCCACTGCCGAGCACAGGGTCCTCAACGTCGTTACCACCTCGAACTGGTTCGGAGGCGTTCCAGTCCCATCGATAGTGAAGCACATTGCCCCCAACAAGCGGATCATAAGGAACTCGATAAGTCGGTCCAAGCGAGTTGTCGACCAGATATATACCGTCAATGTTCCTAGACAACTCCCGTGGAGCAACTCCACGATTGTGGGAGTAACTCTGCGGAAATACTGAACCTGTGTTATTCGATAACGGTGAAAGCCTTTCTGTATCATTCGCCGCCAACATGGGTTGAGCCGAGCCACCGGTCTGTTGGTGATACGGTAAAGTAGATTGTTCATTGCGCGGTGTTTTATTCTCGACAATATCAGGAGCAGGCGAATTGAGCTTTGGTTCTGCTACGGCGGAGTCGTCGTCTTTGAAAATGTGTATACGGGACGCGCGGTTTCGGCCACTACTTCCCACCGAGAGCTGTAGCTCGACGTCGTCATCGTTAGCAGGGTAATAATGACCGTGTGAAATTCCGTGATTAGAAGGTTTGCGAGAACTTGTACGAATGGGGTAGTCTCGGCGCCTGAGTCCCACTGGCGGTTGTTGCTTTGGTTGTTCTCTTTTCACTACTCGGCTTCCCAGAACCGAACGATTGGGATCCGTCACCGATAATGCAACTCGTTGGCTTCCCTGTCGACCGCGAGCTGTAGAAGATTCACGATTACGGCGTTCTCGACGATGCTTTGGGATAGGCCACTCTCCAGGCAGGAGATCCTCTTCTCCCTCGACAAACCCAGTAATTTCACGTTCCCTCCTCAGCGTGCCAGAGGGAGAGAAAACCATCTCGTTTGGCTCGGTAGCGCAGGAAGCCGCTTCCATTGCTTTGAAAGTGCTAGCGTCCTTCTTCTGGTTTCTCTGTCGCTTCATGACATCTGAGGCCGCATCGAAAATGTCCATGCCTGGCCATTGCACTCCTTTCAGTCGAGACATGTCATCAACCTTCCCTTCCTCAGCAGTCTCAAAACTGGAGCCGGTGAATTGAGTGTTCTCGGATTTTATAGTCGGTGTTTTGGGACGAGCAGTGACCAAGAATGGGTTATTATATCGTTCGCCCATGGAGTTCCTTGTACTCTCAACAAGGCCAACACCGTTGGTGCCTGCGTATTCAGACCATAGAGGCGATTCTGCCTCGACTTTGGAAGTATATCGTTCATATGGATCGGACAGGCTCGCTGATGAAAGCACTTCACTTTTAATGTGATCACCTGGAATCAGAAATTGGCGACAATCGGATAGGCGAGGATCGATTTTGTCATCAGGGATATGAAAAGACAATTGTGATGGAGCGTCTGTCTGACAGTCAGTCCAGTTAAGACGAGCTGGTGAGCATTACTGAAAGGGCCTACTGGGCTCACCTAAGTCCGTTTCAAACGATCTATTGCTCCGTCGCCTCCTGCTTATCTTAGAGGCCGAAGCCATGCGGTCGGACAGGAGTTTGGCGAGGTCATTCTCTTCATACCATTGATCGTATTGCATCAAGGCCTGGTTTGACTTCGAGTCGTGGTGGCTTCTAACCTGAAGCTTGAAATAGTTGGCTAAGTGAGCCTTGGAGGAGATGTGAGTTAAAAGATGGGATATGTCGCTGAACTGAGGTTTCTTGTTGCAAATACTGCAGGAAAGAGAAGCTGCATCCATGATGGATGATGACAAGAGCGCCCTTTCAATGCGTGAAAGGCCCTCGTAAATGATAACAAATTTAGGGAAGTAACAGATACCAGGTGCAGCTGGTCGACAGGCAATCAAGTCGAGACAAGCCAGGACAAGGACAAGGGCAAAACAGAACAGAACAGGCAGTAGCTTCCACTGGACCAATCTACCGCATAGTAGCTAGAAGTTGGCTTTCTATAGAGTATAAATCAGGCAATGGCCAGGCCAAAGGATGGAAGAAGGAGTTGAAATCAGGGAGAATACAGAAGGGAAGAACGGACGATGTGAGGCCAGAGAAGCATACGGGGGATGCACGACGGGCAGCAGCGAACGGGGGAGGGTGGTCCGCGGCAAGAACGGCCTCAAGTCACTTGATTCGACCTCTCTACACAACATGTACCACTACATATCGACGCCCTGATTATTATTTTTTGCTCCTTGGCACATTCAAGCGCGTACAATGCGACGATATAGCAGGTCTATTGTTTTTCTCTTGCTTTGTATCCCATCATCCAGAGAGTGGTGAAAAGTGGGTTATTAGATAGCAAGAGGGCGAACGAGAAAAGTCATGCACTCAGTATCGTGGCCATACACTTTTTCATAATGTCCAGCATAATACAAGCCAGGGCTCTCGCTTAAGGTCAGGTATCGACGGCTTCTATTTGCTAAACCACTTATCTATTATCGCCTTGGGCATACAACTGTTTCCTTGTCGTCAGCGAGACTCGTGCTTCCAAGCGGGGACTAAACTCACTATACAGGGTCAATCTGTTTGAGGTCTGAATGGCCTAACAGGCTCAGGCCAGCGATACCAAAATGAGTATGAAATACATCAACCACATTCCCTGGTCTATCAGACAGCCCACCTCGGTCGGGATCCTATGGCCGGTTAGTCAATACCATTTCCGTCTGATGCAGACGGAGTCTTACCTGGCAGCTTAAGATAAATGTCTTAAGCTTACCTTTATCAATCCAATCCAGGCGCTCGATGATTGCTAAGCTTGCAGCCACCCACCAGCTATAGCACACATCTTCAAGCTTCTCAGGCCGGCCATTAAGTCCTCCTACGTTAACTTGCCGTTCGCTCAACCAGGTTCCCAATCGATCCCTATCAATTAGATCCAACCGATCAGCAATAGCCAACGCGGCCACGCAGGTCAGTACTTGGCCTGAATGAGATTCCGCTCCTGGCCGTACACCATATGCTCCATCTAGGTTCAGGCATTTCTGAACATAAGAGACAGCCTTGTCGAGATCGATCAAGTCTAGTTTTCCGAGTAAGGAAAGAGAGAGGAGAGCACCGTAGAGGAATCGGGTATCCATCTCTCCCCATTCGTCGCCTTTGAATACGCCAGATTCTGGATCTTGTAAAGAGGCGATGACTGCAAATGTTTACTATCAGCTGAAAAACGCGAGGGAAAAGAGGAATGAAAAGAAAAGGAAAAGGACTGCAGGCATGTCTATGTAGGGGAATAGGGCAAGCATACATGATGCAACTTTTGTTTTCCCACTGCGGCCCGGTTTATCTAGCTCGTCTAGAGCATCTAAAGTGACCAAAATCTGCACGGCAGTGACTGTATACAGCATATGGGCATCATGAAGAGGTGCTGCGCCAAACCCACCGCTCTCATGCTGGCACGACAGTACAAAGTCAATTGTCTCATCTCTTGGTAGGGCATTTGGATGATTCATGAGATGCAATGGAGTCAACCCCCAGTAGACACCATTCATGCGAAGATGTTCTGTATAACAGTACTCAAGCTCATCACTGCGCTAAACAGCTGTCAACGACACAGTCATCTTGATTGTTGGCGTTGGAAAAGAATATAAAACAAATGCGGGCATCGACAACGCACTGTGTTCAGGCTCTGAATATAAGCCACATGTTTGTCTATGCATAGCTCTTTCTGGCTGCCTGGCCCTCCACCCTTACCGGGGCCCGCAACCAGTGACATATCGTAGGGCGGTGCACCAGTTGGAAATGCTAAGAAAAAGATAAGGAGCGCTGGTAGGATTAAAAATTTATTATTCCTTCTTTGGATGGAAGAAACGCAGTCGTGGTTGAGAAATCGATCCAAACATAATTCGTGCCTGTAAAGGCAAAGTGGGTATGTATTGCCAAGCAATTCACCCGTATGGTCATGTGACTAGATAACCAACCAATCAGTTGTCGCTCTTTATTATCCTCTGAATATACGCATCATTTGTAGTAAGTTAGTTATGTAGTTAGCTGTGTAACTATGTACCGTCTGAAGTATGAAATGCTATAAATGGAAGCAATCCTTCCTGATAGAAGTTTCCGAGGTACCTAATAAATGGGACGCATGCTCGACCCACTAGACAGATAACTTCATCAACTCCCAACACCAACCACTATATAGGTAGGTCCTGACGTCAAGCAAATCCAGCACTTCTTGATGCCGTCATTATCATAGAGTACCTAGGTAGTCCAGTCGACTTTAGACTAGCCAAAGAACCTTGGAAGTTTTTGGCACAGCAGACGAACTACGGAGTATCGAAGGGAGTTATCTCAGGTCTCAATCCTGCAGTAACAAAGCATTACTATGTATGCGTGCATAAGGAATTATGAAACTCGTAGCATATGCCAGGGGCACACTTGTATAACTTTACTACGTAAGCAAACGCGGCTCCTCGCTATGACGAGGATCCGGCAGGGTTAGCTACCTGACTGGAGTCGCTGGGCTAAGTCTCAAGCTTCATCCCAACCAATACGTACGTTTAAACTATGTAGCGAGAATTGAACAATTACTCCATACTCATAGTCATACGGACCCTGGACCCCAGACCCTGTCCTCCGAGCTATCCGCAGTCAATCGGTCACAGAATCTAGGGTCCGTGCACTCTCCACGCATTGCTTATTACTTAAGGTTGCAGCTTAGCATAGCCCTACAGAGTACGGAGTACTCCGTAGAGCCAAGGGATAACAGCAAATCTCAAACTACGTATGTAGAAAATTATGTGCCAGCGTGGTACTCCGTAGCAGTTCAGAACTGCACAACTACGTATCCATGGAATTAATTCATGGAATACGGAGTAATGAATCATGATAAGCAAAAGAAAGAACGCCTCAGGCCAAGGCACGTGCTCATACTAGGCCCACAACTAAGTTGCGCGCTAGCATAAGTGTGTACGTAAACGGCAATACGTAGCCCGATATGGACTCGCTAAACAAATGATTGCTCTTTCCTCTTGGATAACCTTGGATAATGATGCCAGCAGTATACTCCTTTTGGAATCGTCTCTGCAGTTTGCCAGTTCGGTACATAGTAAGTTTGACTGATCCGAGGGTCGAATGCCTCGGAGCAGTTCGCGGAGAAACTTTCATCAGCCACAGACGCATGTTTCAGAAGAAGTGGAGCCGGCTGATGACGCTGGGCTTTTTGTATGCATATCGATACTCCATATGGCATATGGAGGATCTGTTATCGCGTTCAGACTTTAACCCCTTGGTGCATTTCTCTGCCTGTGTTCGGAGTATTATACTGTCTATCAATTCCAATCACTGTTCTGCAATCACTGGACTTCTTTTACTGGCAGCCAGGAGTAAGCAATAAAGGACACGACGAAGGTACCTTGGTCCAGTAGTAGGGAGTACTGTACCTAGGTAATAAAGAAATTAATGGAAGCGTCAGGATTAGATATTACTACGTATTAACCTAGTGTAACCTTGGAACCATATTTAATCAAGCAGGTAACTAGCAACCAGTTGAGAAAATAGACCTCAATTGATTAGGCTGTTGCGGCAAAATACGTACACGGAAATAAAATCTTCAATTCCAACGGAAATCAATCGCGTGAATCCATAGATGCATCCGGAGACAATTCGTTTACCTAGGTATGACAAGAGCAGCTGATGACTATTATGCAGATGCCAGATACTGTAGATTAATGCGGAGCTCTGCTCGGTTTTATTTCCCTCGAACCATGGCTTTGCTCTCAGCCTTACACAAGAAGTGGAGGTCAAAATGGAGAGAAAAAGAAACGCTGTGTATGGCATATGCTATACGAAGTAAGATAACTATGGTTTACTACGAGCACGGAGCACAAAGTACGTAGTATTCTTCGATCTGCATATATCATATTTGTTTGAATATTGCATGGATAAGAAGTACTCACGATTATTGGCTGGACTCGCCATAGTCTGTGTACATCAGCACGCTAGGTTAGACTAGGACTAGTGTAATGTTAAGTCGCGATTTTAATAGACGAGCGGGTCTGGAAGAGCCCAATCAGGCTAGCGCAGTAGTTCGCGTTACATACAGTAAACACTGGTTATAACGTACTCGGATATAACGAAATTCTGCTCTATAACGTATAAACCCTCATGCATTGTTTATAAGCCCATATAAATTACATTAATTCTGCGTTACTACGTATTACGTTATTTTAATGATTTACGTCCTATATCAAATCCGTTATAACCAGGGCAATTTGTATGTAGAGACTAGTGGCTTAGCAACTATTTTGGATGATTATGTAAGCAAACCCTATTTATAGACATCAAAATAGTGCGCTATACCTAATAGGGTAGTCGCTCTATAACGTATTTCACTCTATAACGTATTTTTTGGTGGTCTGAATTAGTACTCTCCTGAAAACATACTGAAAAGAGGCATAAAATGATACGTACCACCCAGTCCAGTCATAATAATTATCCAAACATGCAGTGTTATCTTGGGCAACTGCATTGTTTCTATAGTATTAATTCACTGCCTCTCTGTATCCAGCGCTGTCAGTACTGAGTATACTAAGTAGCAAGTACTTACTGCTCGGTACTCCGTACTTGTAACATATCTAATTAGACTCGGCGCTCCATATAAATTAACTAAACACAAGTTTCAACTTTCAACCCCTACCTCGCTGCTGTCGGCAAATGCCAAATGGCAGCTGGCGTGTCTTGAAAGTTGGCATTGTCACACCTGCAAGGACTCCAAACTCTACAGAGAACCATGGCTCTGGGATACGAGCTTCTCTCTCTTGTGCCAAAGGCAAAAAATATAGGTTTAGTTCAGTTTAGGTTAGTGCCAGAATTATCTGGCATTCCTTTCCCTTTTCAGTCATGCCCCCTGGGCAAGCGGTTGCTAGCGTGGTTCCTTCCTGCGGGCGTCTCAACTTTGAACCTCTTCCCCTTTCTCCGTCTCTCGCGCATCGCCAAATCTCCCGACTACCTCTTCGTGTCCCTCTTATACGTCCTAGTCTATTACCGCATCAGTGCGACTGCATAAGTACGCCGTTATTAGCCTCGATAACGCTTCCACGCCCGTGCCTGCATTACAAGGTACGCCACCGCCTATTACTCCGTAGGAATGCATTGTCTGTGCGGGCCTGGCGTCTGACTCTCACAGGCTACAGCCCAGGCCAAGGAAAAATAACGCTTCGGAAAACATTCGTCAGCCAGCATCAAAATCGTTTGTTTGTGTTTTCATCATCATCAACATCAGCACCATCATCATCATCATCATCATAATTTTCCCTTCGTTCGCGACAGGACACGGAAGGAACCCCCAGTTGTCGTGCCGCTATCAGTCCACCGCCCCTGCGTACGGATTAATTTCCCCCACGCCAGCTCACCAATACACTGTGTTGAAATTTGTTTTGACCACCGTTTTACTATTTCGACTTTTCCAGCCTGGTTTGAGGCATTTCTTGGGACCAAAGAGGGGCAAGAGTGTAGGTACAAGCGACTGTTCTCTCTGTCGTCGGACATCATTATTTTATCTATTCCTTCACCGACTACACAGCCACTTCTCTATGCCACATCGACCGTAAGGGCCAACAAGCCGTATCTGAGCGGACTCGTTTGGACACGAGGGGAGAGAGGCAAAAATTCGTTCGGGACAGCGACGAAAGTGGGGACGTCTTTGGGAATAAAATGACAGGCCAAACTTGGTACGTTTTCACATGCTCCTTTGTTTGTTGCGGGACTACATGTACCAAAGGACATACGTGCCTTGATCATTTAATCTGTTTTTCTTTTTCATTTTCTTCACGATGAAATCGATCCTTGACCGGCTACTGGGGTCTGGCTATTGGAAAGCGTATACGAGCTTTCCTGTCGTTATATCCTATGTAGTTGGAAACCTCCACGGCCATGGATTGATTGACGCCGAGGACTTGGCCAATCGCCGCAATTTTCCTGCCTGCTGACTCCATTGCTCTTTGATTTAGAAGCACCAGAGACATATTTTCCTCCTTTCATACGCGGCTCTCCGAATCGGCCTCGTTGAAACGCCACCTCTTATTGCTTTTATTTTGGCCGCCGTAACCCCTTTTTTCCCGACCTCTGAGCGGCCCAAGAAAACTCAGGCGTGGGCATTGGATTAATCTTTTTGGAAGGAGGCGAGCATCTTACCTTTGGCTGTGCCAACTGAGAATCGTTCAAAATGCCTTCAAAATCAAATAGAACACCGACCCTGGAGCTCACGACCACCACATTTAATAACAAAGGCCTGCAAAATCCGGCATCAAAGAGTGCCGATGCTTTGAAACCAGAATCAACGCTCAGCCCTCTCACTCCTCGTTCGCCAATGTCCACTCCATCGTCCCCGCGGTCGATCAGGAACGAACCGACTATACGACCGGTAACGTCACGTTCGAGGGCAGGATCTTCTACGACGGCACCACTCTCTCCTTATGAGGAGTCAGAACCACCCACGCCCAGTTTCACGGCGATGCCTCAGTATCCTCCATCACCAAAGGACAATCCTAAACATAACCGTGATCCATCGCGATCATTCTTTGCCAATCTGAAAGCTTCCAAGTCGTCCCATAAGATCAGCAACTCAGACAGTTCGGGTCTCTCAGCGGAACAAACATCAAAGAGTCGTGGAAATTCCCGTGACCGTTCTTATCACGTCCTACGTAAGAACGGTTCGACGTCCGACTTGCTAGAAGCCGCCTCTCGAGTAGGTAAAGAGAAAGCAGAATATGTTCGAGGGAATACGCCAAACGAACAAGTGATAGATGATAGCAGACATGCCGGTGAGCACGCGCAGCAAGGTCACATGCTGAAGAAAAGCAAACCGAGGTTTGCAAATTTACTTTCACGAACACGGTCTATTAGAGTAGATGACGGGTCTGGCCCTAGGAGCGCGGGCTTGCGCCGTCCTTCGAATGCCACCCTCCTAAAGGTATCTGAGAGTACGGAAGAGATATCTGCACCTCTCAAGACGGCACCGCTAAGGCCGGAACGAGGCTTCTACGAAACAGCAAGCCCGACTGTTGCGAATAACTCCTCTGACCGCCCATTCGAAAACCGCCCCCATACCAGCCGACGAGACAGAGGGAACCAATCCATGGTACCGTCGAGCTCTTTCATGCAAGTGTCAGGAGCATCTGCATTTCTATTCAACAACATAAAACACTCATCCAGTGGAGCTGCAGATCGCCTGGGCAAAGCCGGGAAGGGGTTCTTCGGGAAGATTACAAGAAGCGGAAGTACCAACGAGCGAGAAGTTGTCTTGGATGACAATTATGTGTGTTCCGTTATCAATCTCCCTCTCATTGAGCAAACGCGAAAAACGCGGATTTCAAAGAGGTTGGAAGATTGTAAGGACAAGACTGAATACTGGATGCCCGCGCTACCTTATCGGTGTATCGACTACTTGAACTATAAGGGATGTGAGGAGGAAGGCTTATATAGGGTTCCTGGCAGTGGCAAGGAAGTCAAACATTGGCAGCGACGGTTTGATTCTGAAGGCGACATTAACCTCTTTGACGAACCAGACTTGTACGATATCAACACTATTGGGTCTATGTTCAAGGCCTGGCTACGAGAGCTGCCTGATGAGCTTCTGCCGAAGACGACGCAGCAAATGATCGCGGATAAGTGCGAGGGTGCAACAACCGCACCACAGCTGCTCAAGGACGAGCTTTCAAAGCTTCCTCCTTACAATTATTACCTCCTTTTTGCGATAACGTGCCACCTGAACCTTCTGCATTCATATGTGGATCAAAATAAAATGAACTACCAAAATTTGTGTATCTGCTTTCAGCCTTGCATGAAGATCGACGGATTCTGCTTTCAATTCTTAGTCTGTGACTGGAAGAACTGCTGGCAAGGCTGCTGGACGGAAAAGGAATGGGTCCAGGACGAACAAGCAGCACTTGAAAAAGCTGCAAAGGAAGCAGAGGAGAAAAAGGCAAATGAGGTCAAGAACAACAATACTCGTTTCTTGGGCCACCGTGACGGACAAACTCCTGATTCTTCGTCGGTCGCAGACGAGCGTGCTATTTCATCTTCGGGGAGCAGCCAACCCGATCAACAAGAAAGTATCAGAATACCGAAACCGGTAACATCGTCACGTAAAGCTCGGCCGGCCAATCTTGAGGATACAACGACGAGTCACCGACGGAGTATTTCTCAATTACCGGAATTAGGTCCTCCTCTTTCACCGATCAAAATCTGATCATTCTAAAAGAAAAGACACTGTCTGGGGCATGGTTTCTTCTATATCGGCTCTTTATCCTATGCATATTTTATAGCGTCGCTTACCATCATCATACCCAATCAATCCTTCAAATCACGATTACAGCGGAGGACTCTCGCATAATCGCATTTGGAACTACTGCGAATCATTTCTTATGCCGACATATTCTTGTACCTATCTATCTATCAGCCTACGATGTTCTAGTCGCCATTGATTTCTTGCTCTTGCCTCTCTTATACTATAGCATACTTGCATCAATCCCATGCGCTCGTTTCTTGATCGTTTCAACATCTTGACTTGGTCGTCAAATTCTTTCTCTTTTTTTTGTTTTTGTTCCCTTTTCTTGTTGTATTTCTTTCTTTTCCCTTCATAACGGAGCATATAAATGGCGTCTAGCGATTTCCCTTCTTTACCATTGGTTTGTCTAGCATGTATGTTTTGGTGCGTGCATGTAATCTCTCTGTATTAATCCTGTCATTTCCTCAATCTCTTCTAAATTTTTGCCTTTTGTTGCCTCTCTCTCTCTATCTCTACTAGCATGAATTGTTTATAAATCGACTCTCTGGTCTTTTCCCCCTCATACTTTTTATTTTGATCTTATTGAATAAATAGACTTGATAATTGGTGACATTCAGTTGCGTGTGCTGAAACGAGCAGTAGACGTTTCTTATCGCCTGGACGGCGGCGGAGGATATCATATCTAGGTAATCACGAGAGGCCTATAATGGAGGTTCAGGGGCGGACGAGAGCAAATCAATGTAGAGACAGCTATTTATTGGCCAAGATGAACTTCTTATGACATGCCTCTAGATATAGCAAAATTGATTTTCAATGACTTGACTACCTCTTATCAAAAATGAGACCTCATAGAGAGAAATTTGAACTTGACACATCATAGATACAAAAAAACATGAAAAAAAATATTTAAGTGTAACATGTTTATTTCCCGTAATTCCCTTCCCCCGTTATTTTCTTCATTACAATTTCGCCTTTGCGTCTTGGACCAATTCAGCACCTGCACCGGTGATGGCAGGCTTGCCCGTTTCGACGACGGTGGTCTGGAAAAGAACTACATTGCCTTCCTTCCACATCTCTGTCCGGAGCGTTTGTCCGGGAAGAACGACACCGGCGAAGCGGACTTTGAGGTTCTTGAAGGCGCCGAACTTCTGGAACACGTGCTTACCGGAGATACCTAGAAAGCATAGACCGTGCAAGATCGGGGTCTTGAAGCCACCGACTTTGCTGAATTCAGAGTCGATATGGAGAGGGTTACGGTCGCCGTTCAATCGGTACAGAGCCGCTTGGTCCTCGGAGGTCTTCTCCTCAACGACTGCATCTGGACTGCGCTTAGGGGGCTTGTAGACCGCGACAGCGCCCTTGGGCCGGGACGCGGTTGGCTTGGGAGATCCCCCGAAGCCACCACTGCCGCGGATGAAGACGGTGGACTCGTTGTAGAACAAGTCTTCACCAGTGCGTGCATCTTTGGTTGTGAATGCAGTCACGACAATGGCAGCGTTGCCCTTGTCGATAACATCCACCAGTTTGGGGACATTGATAGTTTTAGCCTCTGTTGGGATCGGGAATTTGCGAATTTCCAGATATTGTTCACCATGTAGCAGCATCATTGGCGAGAAATTGGCAACAACATCGCCCAAGTCGAAGGGCGTCTGCGTGTTGAACCATGGGACAACACCGAATGTAGGAAGAGGCCGGAAGTTAACATCGTTCTCGTAGACGAGTGGCAGGTCAGTGCGCTTAGCACCCAAGCTGATATTGTACAGTATGACATCACGGTCTGTATAATCAAATGGTGTTCCCTCTGCAGTCGTGTTTTTGGCCTTCTCAATGTTATCCAATATTTCCTTGTTGGCACTGGAGGAAGTGCCATCATGGCTGTCAGATTTGTTACTCATGTTAGCCATGACGCGCTCTGAGCCAGCTGATACATCCACGGGATGATCAGCACGGCCATCATCAAAGTCAATAATTTTCTTCATCTTAGCAGCAACTGCTTCTGGAGTCAATTGGACATCGACAGGGAAACCATGTCCCCCGCTTCGCTGCCATCGAGTTTGAGCGAACCAACCACTGCCGACTTCGTAGAGACCTTTCGTGCCATCCCCAGGCACTGCATCAGAAGAAAGTAAGGCGACAAGGGGTGCAACATACTCAGGCTTGAAAGCCTGGACCATCTCCTCTGGCATGATTGTACGGGTCATGTTGGTACCAGCATTAGGAGCAATGGTGTTTACTTTGATGTTGTACTTGGCTCCCTCAACGGCTAGGGCGCGGGAAAACCCAAGGATACCCAGCTTAGCTGCGGCATAGTTTGCCTGTCCGAAATTACCGTAGATACCGCTGGTGCTGGTTGTGTTGACTACACGACCATACTTCTGTTTCAAAAAGTAGGGCCAAGCTGCCTTGGTGACCTTATATGTGCCTCGGAGATGGACGTTCAGCACTGCATTCCACAGGTTGTCATCCATGTTAGTAAATGCTTTGTCACGAAGAATTCCAGCATTGTTGATGATAATATCAATGCGTCCGAAAGCATCGATTGCAGCCTTGACGACAGCGTCGCCATCTTCTGCAGAGGCTTTGACTCCCACAGCCTTGCCACCAGCCTTGATGATTTCTTGAACCACGGGTTCTGGGTCCATAAGATCATTGACCACAACTGAAGCGCCAAGCTTGCCGAATAGAAGACAGTATGCGCGTCCAAGACTAGAGTACTGTTAGCAGAGCGATGGCAACTTTTTGATGGGCATGAATCTCCTCACCCAGCACCACCACCAGTAACCAAAGCCACGCGGCCCTTGAAATCCAGGTCGGGTGCAGTCGGGTTGGCAGGAAGCTTCTGCGCGTCTTCTAGTAGTGCCATAAAATCTGCAGGACCAGAAGGGTAGCTAGGTTGAGAGAAATCGTTAACGTCATCCCACTTTGCCAGGATGGCCTGAGGGGTCAAAGTAGCATCTGTTTTTAATAGAGCTCCCTTGGCCCGCTCCCATCGCAACTTAGCAACGTGGCCACCACCAACTTCAAATATGCTTCCTGACTCGGTGGTATTCGATGAATGCACAAGGACTGCTACGAGAGGAACAACCCATTCAGGTTTTAGGTACTCGAGAATCTCGGGAGGCATGACCGTTTCAGTCATTCGGCTAGCAGCTGCAAGTCGTCAGTCGAAATCCAATAGATTTATTGCATTCAACACCATCTTACCAATTGGAGCTATGACATTTGCAATAATGTTATATTTGGCCCCTTCCTTGGCGAGGGTCTCAGTGAAGCCGACTTGGCTCAGTTTAGCCGCTGCAATTAGATAAGTTAGCATGGTGATTCTGTCTCGTTCATCGGGGCGGAATCACCTGAGTAATTTGCTTGACCAAAATTTCCAAACAGTCCAGCAGCAGAGGCTGTGTTAATAACTCGTCCATATTTTTGCTTCCTGAAGTGAGGCCATGCTGCGCGAGCGCACTATCACTTTTTGTTAGCTACCTGCTAACAGCTTCACACTACTCTAGAGCTTACCTTGTAAGCACCATAGATGTGCACTTGGTTTATCAAATCCCAATCCTTGTCTTGCATATTCTTGAATGAGACATCGCGCAGGATTCCCGCGTTGTTTATAAGAATATCTATGCGGCCAAAGTTCTTAACGGCGGTATCGATAATCGCCTCTCCGTTCTCCACGCTGTCGTAGTTGGCAACGGCTTTGCCGCCAGCCTTGCGGATTTCTTCCACGACGACGTCAGCGGCCTACAGCGGAGAGGTCAGTATCACGAGTTTCGTTCCAATAACCGTTTCGAGCGAAGAGCCAGCCTACCTTTGTTGAATTGCCTTCGCCCTTGTGAGATCCGCCGAGGTCGTTCACCACGACATTGGCGCCCCTCGAGCCAAAGAACAAACAGTAAGCTTTGCCCAGACCGCCGCCAGCACCAGTAACTACGACGGTCTGGCCGTCAAAACGCAGCTCGGACATTGTGATGGGGGGTGTTGTATGGTTAAAAGTACAGGATAAAGTTGTTCACTGCATGAGAAGAAAGGAACAGACGTGTATTGATGTATTGATGCTGGCTAAGTTATAAAAGACTCGAAGAGGACGTCGTGGGAAGTTGTCCGAAAAGGATGCCGACAAGCCTCGGCTCTCCAGAAAGCGCGGCCCCAGCGAATGAGGAAGCTGCCTCGGGTGCAGTGGGGCGGCGCCCCGTGACATCACATCTTCACATGAAAAACGCTACATCTGCATCTACAACATCTACATCCAACTGCACTGAATCAGATTTCTAATCAGTTTCAGCTTTCTGCTATGATGCTCGCAAGTTGCAACTATCATAGTGCCGTGCATTAAATCCGGTCTCGAAAACTATATACCTAGATGATAGCGTTGAGGGATATGGCCTGGGTCTGGTCATCCGCACTTCTTTCGAATGAGCTGTCAATAACAGGGACCTTTGGATCAATCTCCAATTTCCTTCTGTTACTTTTTCTTTTGTTAGTTATTTCTTCTGGAGATGCTATGTTCTCCGTATCATATGGCTATCTAGTAAAGTTATATATCTAGTAATCTACTGTAGGGAGAACTATTAGCCGGCAGCGGCTGTGGGGATATAGAGATCGGCTCCATGTCCGGAGTACATGTCCAAATAAGACAAGCCATAGGTAGCTCGCAGCACGATGCGAGCTCAATTCGTCCTTCTCGAAACATTCCCAGAATGCCGGAAATCGTTGACGACAAGTCGAAATACTGCATTCCTTTCATCATCGAGCGCCTGACGCAGCATCAAACTCGTTATGCGGCCGATGATGCCAATGCCCCGCCATTCTTCCTAGGACTCAATGGCGTGCAAGGAGCTGGCAAGACGGTCCTGGTAATTCCGACTACAGAATTGGTGCATTAGAAAAGAAAAGAGAGAAGAAAAGAAAAGAAAAGCCCGAGAACGGAATATATGCTGACGGATGTGAATTGGAAGGTCTCAACTCTACAGCAAACCCTCCGGTCCCCGCCATATTCGCTCCCCACAGTCACGTTTTCGCTCGACGACATATATCTCACGCATGCAGAGCAGGTTGCACTCGCAGAATCTAATCCGAACAACCCCCTAATCCAGCACCGGGGTCAGCCCTCGACGCACGATTTGTCACTCGGACAGAAAGTGTTTGAATCTCTCGCTGCTAATCAACCCACTGCCATTCCGCAATATGACAAGTCTGCCTTCTCGGGACAAGGCGATCGAGTCCCTGTGTCCCAATGGGAGGTGGTCAATAAAGAAGGAGATAAGAAAATTAAAGTCGTGATTCTCGAAGGGTGGTGCGTTGGCTTCAGGCCGCTAGACGACAATGTCTTGAGAGAGAAATGGGAGACGGCTGTCAAACAAAATGATGACAAAGCAAGCCATTACAATGGTCGTCTGGGACATGTTAAATTGGAAGATGTCCAAGCTATCAATGATGCCTTGAAGAGATATGATGTGTTGACAAAGTAAGTCTTATGACATGATTTATGTTCTATTGTTATGTCCTAACGCTTGATCCATCAAGCAAACTGGATGCATTCGTACACATGTAAGCTACGACCATTCTCCACCAACGAATCTAAATATATGTGGAATATGACTCCCGTTCTGACTCTCACAAAGTGATGCTCAAAATACTCGTTTCGTCTACGACTGGCGACAGGAACAAGAGAGGGCACTCATTGCGGCCAAGGGAACGGGCATGACCGAAGAACAAGTAAATAGCTTCGTGGACGGGTGTACGTATGACAGCTAGCTTGTCATTTGCAAATGGTATGATTATTGTGAAGCTGACTATCCTTTTTTGTCGCAGATTATCCATCATACGAGCTTTATACACAGACATTACGTGACGGCGTGTTTCGCCCGAAAACTGATTCGGATACTGAGGCAGCGGATTGGCGTGATAGACAGCTCCGGCTGGTGGTAGAAAAGAACAGAAGAGTTCAAGAGACGATTCGTATATAAAGAGAGACTAAAATCAAAACTACTTATCTACAAAGTCAACTGCATCTACTATAGCACGGTATATGGGCGGATTGAATACTGATTTGTCCAGATTAACCTTGGATAGACTACCTATGAATCGACAATCAAACGCTAATGACATGCAGTCCCAGTAAAGCAAACAACCCATAATAGAAGATAACATCCTTGATGCCACAAATGAAACAAGTAACTTTTTTAGTTCATCTGGCGGACGAGGTTGTTGATGTTCTCCTCGCGGTTACCAGTGTCACCACCCTCAATGAAGTGCTTGAACTTGCGGCTGTGGAAGCCACCGGTGGGGTTGGAAAGCTTGAAGGGCCAGAGGAAGTTGGAGGCCTGCTTGAAGTTGGGGCCAACGGTGTAGATCTCGTGGATCAGATCCTCAACGCAGACGATACCGTACTTGCCGAGGTTCTCCTCAATGATCTGGTTGTCAGAGAGGGGGATACGCTGGCCGTTGACCTTGCCGTAACCCCGCTTGTAGACGAGCTCACGGACGGTCTTGAGGTTAGGGTAACCGTAGGCAATGTATGGGTCGATGATGGTGAGCATCTCAGCGGTAGCCTTGTTCAGGCGGACAAAGACACCGTTGTTGATCTGAAGAAGACGCAACAACTGAAGGATCTTGCGAGGCTTGGGGGCGATCTTGTTGATACTATTCATATTCGTCAATATTCAAGATCTAATCAACCGTTATATGTGACTAGGTATAGGAACATACCCCTTGATACGGATAACGAAGACCAGCTTGGGCTCCTCCTCAACGTAGAAAGTACCCTGGCTGCGGCTTTCACGAGCAAGACGGATCTTCTCGCGCTCAGCATCACGGTATTCCTTGACGTAAGCCTCGGCACGCTTGAAGATGACGCCACGCTTCTCCTTGTTGGCCTTATCGAGTGAAAATGTTAGCTTGGACTGCAATCACAAGGCAGGCATCCATGGCAGAGAAAAGAAGAATGGCAAATTGTCAGCCCCGAAAGATGGTTAACAAAGCGACAGCATCGACCTTTGGTCTAGTCGCGTTGTGGTTGATATCATCATCCTGCCATTATTCCCTTCCCTCCTCACGGATGCGGTGTCACGAAAAGAAAAAAACTAACCAGCTTTTTCTTCTCGGCCTCGGCACGAGTGGCAGCGCGAGCAGCCTCCTGGCTCTTGCGCTTCTTCAGGAGGGTCTCAGGCACAAGGACCTGGTCCTGGGTAGGGACACTGTTCACATTTACAATGTCAGTATAGTCTGTCCATGATAGACAAAAGAAAATCGCCGAGTAGAAAGAACTGCAGCATAAGTGCCACATTCTCAGACTGGGGGCGGTGCGAGGAAAACTCGACGAAATTCATTTGGTTGATGAGGAATGATAGGTAGATCAACCCATGCTCCCTTTCTACTTCTGCATGCTATTTTTACAGGAGAGCAGGTTCGATTGGGTGGATGATCTCCAGTAATGCCTCAAGCAACAAAACCCTAAGCATAACGCTCAGGAAGATTCTTATCATCGCTCCCATTTGCGGAAAAAGAAACCCCTTTTCATCGCAAAACAGAGACACAGGATAATTGATTTCAGGGAGAAAGAGCAAAGCTGCCTTCAACCCCAATACCCCGCCATCGTTAACTTCGAGCCAAATTGGCCTAGAAAAACGACAGCTACCGGGAAGAATCGAGCTGGCGCTGAGCATTGATCGCAGCAGCAACTCCAGCGAGAGATAGAGGACCATGACTGAAGCCTTGCCAATCAGCTGTGAGATGTTCAAGGGTAATCGTACGTTGTGGCAGCCATTTCGATTGTGCGTCGTCACGGTTGTCGATTGTCGAGTTGGGCGATTGGCAGAAGAAGAAAAAATCCGAGGTCCAAAAATGCACAGGAAATTGCTTTGTGGGTAGCACGAGACGCACTATTCCCGTTTTAGCCAAGGCCGCTCCAACATGCTCGCGGGCCGACGTCGTTCCGGCGTTATCTTATCTGCGTTAGGGCTAGGGCTACGGTCCCGCGCATGACCTTGCTCGTTGGCAAGAAGTGCGCTCGTCATTTCATACATACACTCTTTGATATGTAAATGTCTAGCATCCAAACATAATGTCTACTCGGCGAGGAGTTGGTCTCGGCGCATTCGCAAACCGGAACCAAGCGACTCAATCATACGCAACGCACGGCGCAAACCTACGCTCGACGCACCTTTCGTCACTGCAAACACAGCTTTCAGTATTCCAGTCGCTACTGCACACATTTGCCCTCGAACATGCATCCACCATCAAGTCAAATCCCACTTTTCGCGCCGAATTTGCGCGTATGTGCAATGCCATCGGGGTTGATCCTCTCGCAGCAAGCAATGTGAAGGGTAAAAGCGGTCGAAAAGGGTTGCTGGAAGGAGGTAGTTTTTGGACGCAAATACTGGGCGGCGATATGAATGACTTTTATTTCGAAGTGGCAACGAGGATTGTCGAGTTATGTCGAGAAACAAGAGGCGAGAACGGCGGGTTGATAGGTGCAGAAGAATGCCGTAAGAGGGTAGGGAGAGGAAAAGCTATTGGCGGAGGTTTAGAGCTATCAAAGTATGTCTCACAAACCGAGTCTCGTAAGACTCTTTTTATTTATTTCTAAAACTGACTTCTGTTAGTGATGACATTCTCCGAGCTGTCAAGTCCCTAGAGCCGCTGGGTTCTGGTTTTAGCATCATCCGCGTTGGAAGCAAGCAATACATTCGGTCTATACCCAAGGAACTCAATTCAGACCAAGCGACGGTTCTAGAGGCCATACAGGTCCTTGGCTATGTCACGGTTTCTATGTTACAAGCGAACCTCAACTGGGAGAGAGCGCGAGCAGCTACAGTCATAGACGACTTATTGGCCGATGGATTGGTTTGGCTAGATAGCCAATGCGAAGAAAATGAATATTGGTCTCCTCAAAACCTCCTGGATGAGGATGTATGATGGAATTCTTATGAAATGGAAACAAGTTATGATCACGAATAATGAACTGCTTATCTTTTGCAGTCTGTTTCGTTTTTTGTATATATACGACACGTGTTAGGTATATATCAATGCTAAGCTTGAAATCTTTCAAAATAATTCACTGATTTATACCTAAACATACATAACTACTTCTTGCCTAGGTAACTCAAGCAAACTTTTGATAGCTCCAGTAATAATGAATGGTACCTGGGTAAAAGCGTCTGCGGATACCTAGGTATGTACATCTTCCAGACCAAATTGGAATGCAAGCATTGAATTCATTGCTACCCTATGATTCTTGCTGGTATTCATTGATTATCTAAAAGAGAAATGAGATGAGAAAGAGTGGACCAAAAAACCACCAGCCTGGCAGCGCGACCACATTTGCATCGTCCAAATTTTAATTTCCATGTAAGACACGAACTCCAGTAACGGAAAGAACAAGGTGACATAGACATGAGGGTTGAGACTTTTTCATTGGGATTCATAAAAAAAAAGAAAACACAGCCCTATGAAGCCAGTCAAGTAAAAAAAAGGGGGGAAATGTTTACATTAAAAGGCATTCGTTAGCTCCTTATAAGAGACAAAAAGAATGAAAGATAAAAGGAGATAAATCCTGTCTATGCCTTGATAGCACCACCCAATGCACCACCGCTGAATTGTTGACCACCTGGACGTCGCTGCTGACCGCCGGGCAGTCTTGGTCCTCCACGAGCTTGACCTCCTCGGCCACCGCCTCGGCCACCACGAGCACCTGGGCCTTGCTCCCTCTGGAAAGCATTTGCCATGCCTTGTGTGCGCTGCTCCAGAGTCTTTTCGTTGGTTTCAAGAAGGGACATGGATTTATCAGCAAGAGTCACAATCTGGGATTGCAAGCGAGACAGCTCAACGCCCTTGGTGAAGACGATGGCGTCGTTTACTTGATCGAGAGCTGCTGCAAGCTCGTCGTGTGAGATCATACGGCTGACAATAGAGACAATCTTCTTCTCAGAGAGCTCAAACATGCTGGCAAGTGTGGAAATTGAGAGTGTGTCGTAGAAAGGTGCGTAAGTGAAGAGGTAGGTACGCAGGCCTTCCTCTTGAATTTGTTCTGCGAGCATCGTCTTGATCTTGTCAGGCTGGGCCATCAAATCCCAAATCTTGATCGAATTCAACAACTCAGTGGCCTTTTTCCAGTCCCCGCCGGCCAAGAATTTGGCGCTCATGATCACACCATCTCGCGTGTTCTCAGGTGGACCTGTGAATACCTGTCGCTCATTGTAGTCGAGCATACGACGGAACGTCTTGGAGATAACACGGCGCTTCATCTCGGGGCTAGAAGAGGTCTGCGCCATGAGGGGAACTTCCAAGAACATGCTAGAAGTGAGATATATGCACTCTAGAAGTTCCAAGTTGATATGCATATGGAATGGCAGTTGACGCTGTCGCTCAAGTTTCTCTTGCTCTGGAGAGACCGTGGAGTATCTCTGAAGAATAATACCCTGTGCAAGGAGCTCCTTTTGACGTCCGCTTCCACAAATCTCAGACAGTGTATTCTGAGCCTCATAGACCAGGCCAGCACGGAAGGCGCAAAGACCAATCTGAACAAGAGTCCTGTTGAAGAGAATTTGTGTGCTCACATCGAAGTTGGCGATATTCTCTGACAAATGAGACATGAGCATGAGATCACGAGAACGGTAGTAGTTTTCGTGAAGAGCCAAGAAATAAATCTGGCAGAGCATTGCGCGAGCACGGATGATGCCATCGCTGTATTTGAACAAATAATTGCATAGCATTTGGACTAGAGCAGAGGCATCTGTAACTGCATTGCGAGAAGTGATAGATGATTCCAGCGCGGGAGGGATTGCCTTCCAAGTGGCGTCCTCCAGGATCGAGATGACTTGGGCAGGCTTGAAATATACGTGCTCCAACCGCCTGATAACCACCCGATTAAGACTGTCCTGCCTTGGCTCACTCTTGTCATTCTTGCCGAGCTCTTCGACATATAATTGTGCTCGGATGAGAGCTGTATATAGTGCTTGCTCATCACCAAGTCGCTCGATATATTCAGCAGTATGTGGGTCGATGTGCTGAAGTGAGCGTGTAAGCTCGTCATCCAGGCGTTCGACAAATGACACTATGCTTCCAGGAATGCGCAGCACTTCTCCCTCCGCAATCTGGGGTTGTTTCTCATCATCCTCCCATTCTTCAGCGCCCTCGGTAACAATGTGATTGCGGTTTTCCTCCAAGACGGAGAGAAGGCTAGAAAATTCCGCATCAGCGAGTTTCCACTGTTCGGGGCTCATGTGGTTTGCGGTGGAAGAAGTGAGATCGAAACGAGTGGCAATAAGAGTGAGATAGACCCGGATTCGCTGATAAGGAGTCTGAGCAACCTCGAGCAATTTCTCCATGGTTCGGATTTGCTCTAGACGGTCGGTGTTCTTCTTGCCTCGCGATTCGACAATGATGCGCAGATGTTTGAGGATGCTTTCAGCAGTATACTGTAGTGCCTTTCCATGACGGCCGACAGTGGCGAAGCCCTCATCATCTTCAACAGTGAGCGCATCAAGAGAGGTCACAATACGAGTCCGAGACGGTTTTTCAAGTTTAACCTCCTTCGCTTCAACCGCCTCCATATAGCCTTCTTTGTTATTGCGGTACTTGTCAATCTCGGTAGCATAGTCCTTGTTATTCTTCTTAATGCGTTGTCTGACAGCATTGAGCCCCTTGGTATTGCTGGCGTTCATCTTCTTTCCTGTTGTTTTTTGTTTTGCAATAGTCTCATTCATGTAGTCTTCGAGATCGGCAATGGCTTTGATATAGACCTTGGGGGTAGGTCCGGCCTGAGCGATCTTCAGAACTTGTCTGTTAAGCTTATCGAATTCTACAGAGAAATCGCACGTAAGTCATGATAGCCCCCCAAAAAAGACTTTGAATGATAAGATAACTCACCAGTGGAAATAACTGCCCAGTCACCGATCTTCTCGGCATTTTCGATGAGCTTCACAGTGCCTTCCAACTCCTCCAGTCGCTTATCTTTGGCACTTTTGACGATGGTCACCCGGTCTTCATCTTCGCTCTCATCGGTATCGTCGCCCTCATCCTTCAAGAAAATGTTGGCACCGGTTCTCTTAGGTCGATCCTCATCTTCACTGGCTTCTTCTTCTTCGGATGACTCTTCCTCTGAAATATCTTCGTCATCACTGGACTCCTCTTCTTCCGACTGCTCCTCCTCGTCGCGATCACTGTAAAGCTCCTCCTCGTCAGAAGAGCTGGTATCGCTGTCGCTGCCGCCACCGTGGAAGAACCGACTCGACATTTTGACGTCTTTTTCTGCTTGTTGCACGTTTCTGCCCAAGTGTTAAGTCTACCTGTGATATATCGACAGGTTAAGTAGCGTTTATTATTTCTTGACGACGATGATTCCGTCTTTGGATAGGAACGATCTCGAGCCGCAGTGGGATGACTTGGAAGGCAGGCGGCGATACAAAATTTAAGCGAGAAGCCGCTTAACCCAATTAGGTTACGCCGCGCCAAGAAATCGTTGTCCAGTTTGACGAGCAAATCAAAGAAATAAGAATATTCAATATAATGTCACGTTTTATCGATATTTGACTTGCTATCCTGCTACATCTACATCAAACGTCAGACTAAAGAAATGTATATATGTATAAGGTGTTTTCGGTCGTTTTCGTGGGGACTTCGCGTTGCCGTGAGAAAGAACAACAAGGGATCATCAAAAAGCATTTCAAGCTTATAATCACGTAGAAATATGAAACAAGTTTTCCAAAAATTGCGCCGGCGCTATGCCAAAACAACCCATGAATGGGGAACGATATCGCGTCCTCCAAGCAAACGGGAATCAGAAAAGAAAAAGGAAACAAAAAAAAACTCCCTCGCAAGGACGCAAGCGCGCCGAGGTTCGCGCTTGACATTGATCACTGGACAATAACGCTCACAATTCCATTGCTCTTCCAAAGATTTTCTGGGTGACGCGAGTCACGGTTATACTGTTCTTGGCCGGTTTACATGCCAGCCCCATCGATTTCAAAGATAGCAAAGTCTTTGCCAGAGTTGACTCCAGTGATGAAAAACGTTGCCTTTGCGTCGAACTCGCCAAGGATATCAAGCAGGTCGGCCGTGTATTCATTAGGACCATCGTCAAGCGTCATTGCAAATGTCTTGGGAGCCGTGCATGACATTATCGGTTCACCATACGGGACAAGCCCAACCTGTGGGCGGGACAGATCACTGGTAGGGAGGCACTTGCTCCTGGTCTAATGCCACTGCGATTGCCCCATAAAACCATCGCCAAGAGCGCCGTCTTCCAAAGTTCGGATGAAGTCTCGGTTCCGATGGCCAGCCCCAGCGCGACTTCCACGACGTCGAGAGTTAGCAGCAGATTCAGCGTAACCATCCGGAGGAGGAGGATAATAGGCCGGACTTGGCTGTAATCTGATTGGCGCGTTGGGATCGAGATGACTAGCAACACGTTGGATCGTCGGCGGTATACCTCCTTGTTGTTGATCCAACGTGGTTGCTCGCTGTCGCCCTGCTCTCGTGGTTGCTTGAGCGTAAAGACTTTGCGAGGGCGCATATTGGGGTTGCATCTGACCCTGCATCATACCCATTTGATGTCCATATCCAGGTGGTTGAGATGGATAAGGGGGTGGAGCGCCTTGCTGGTGAGCAGAATACATCCCATTGTAAACCGGGGGAGCTTGATTATGAGATGCCGAGTGATATTGTCCCATCTGCATAGCGTAGGCTGATTGCGCTGCAGATTGTGCTTGGACTTGGGCTGCTTGAGCGGCCTGAGCAGCTCTCTGCTTGCTTGCAGCTTCCGCTTGCTGTTGCTGTTGTATGCCAGGAGCAACGCTTTTGTTGAGCGCTGAAAATTTCAGGTTCATCGGAGGCACAAAAGGTCCAGTGAATTTCTGTTGGGTGATGAAGGGATGTAGCTTGGCTTGTTGTGGGGACCATCGTTCTAGAGGATTGATTTGTAACAGGCCACGTACGAAGTCAATGAATGCAACACGATTATTCACCTCTGATAGTTGGTTAGCAGAACACTCTGAGAAAGCCAGTGGGGGTTCATAAAATAATGTGAAAATACCTCTCTCTATTTCAGACTGCTTCATATTTTTCCTTGGCATCGCGTAGCTGCGAATGATTTCTTCCAAAGTATTTGCCTGGAAATATTTCTTGCTCGGCTGCTCTTTGGTGTTGTGCTCACGAGAATACTGTTCCATGCTCTTAAGCCGCCATGATTTCCTACCAAATTCGTCCTGTGTCTTTTCAAAGAATTCTCCTGATTGTTTGCCCATCTCGAGCATCCACGTAGGCGGCAGCCCCAGCATCTCAGTAATTCGTGCTACTTGATTGTATTCTGACGATCCCGGAAAGAGTGGTAGACCAAGGAAGAGCTCGACCACAATACAACCTAAAGACCACATATCAATTGCAGATGAATACGGCAGACCCAGAAGAACTTCAGGTGAACGGTAGAATCGGGACTGGATGTAGGTGTACACCGTCTGACGTTCATCACAAGCAGAGCCAAAATCGATGATCTTGATAATTGGACTTTCAAGACTAAAATGATAACATGTCGTCAGCAGGAAATTCTATCTTCTAGAGAACATTGACGGAATCAACCTACTTTTTTAGTAGAATATTTTCCGGCTTCAGATCACAGTGGATCAATCGAGCCTTATTTAAAAGGCTTAATCCATTGAGCAATTGCTGCGCAAATACTCGCACAAGTGTTGTGCTTAGTCCGCGGAATTGATTTTGCTTGATGAGCTCGTATAGATTGACACTCAGCAGTTCAAACACTAGGCAGAGATGCTGACGATGCAGGAAAGTATCCTTGAGTCGAAGCAGGTGATGGTCATCATTTTTGTCATACTTCTTGTTAAGCTATTCAAAGGCATTAGAATGCGTCATCGTAATAGGCTTATCTAAGACGAGAAAGGGCATACCAAGTCAAGCACAGACACTTCCATCATGCTTTGATTGAAATAGGCGGTCTTGTTTTTCACCACTTTCACAGCCACAACTTCTTGAGTTTTGAGATTCTGGCACTTGACAACTTGTCCAAAGGTTCCTTGACCTAAGACATCAAGAATCAGGTAGCGATTGCTAGCTAAGTTAGTATGAACAGCGAATCATTCAGTATTGGGAAGATTATCATACTTGTGACCTCCATCTTCACTGCCTAGAATGTCATTGACATATAGTATATAATCGCTGTCTTCATTGTCAAAGCCATCGTTCTTTACACCTTTGCTAGGCTTTGTGAGCACGCGACGGGGATTGCGCGATGACTCGTATTTGAAAGTAGGATTGCATATGCGATAAGTAGCTGGTAGGTGGGTCGTGAGTGCTTGCAGTGGCTGGAACCTTTAGTTAGCTTTGTCTACATGGCATAAAGAGAAACAATTACTTACACTAATGAACCCGCCCTCGGGGTTGGCTCTTCGGAAAGCCGGTTGTGCGTTAATGCTGGGCTTAAGCTCCTGGGTTGATTTGATGCTTCTAAACTTTGGTATTGGACCACGGCCAGGTAACTGTTTATGATTGTTTTGTTGAGTCGTGCGCGGTGACTTTATTTCAGCGCTAAAAGGGGCGCTCAATTGGGAAGAAGCTGAAGAAGGTAGGTATTGTTCCGTGCCAACGTCTGTTGACTGTAGAGGAGGCAGTCGAGCGGTGCGAGAGCCTGTAGCCGAGGATTAATTCGTTAGCTGTGCCACTGACATGATCGATCAACTAATAACAAAACACTATACAATATAGACACACCTGGTGGTGACTGATACGCCTGTGGTGTTGATGCATATGCACTAGCTCTTGTAGGAGATTGACGAGAACTGCCAGGGCCGGAAGGCGGTCCAGAAAAAGGATTCTGCACCGGCTTCGTTGGACTTGACGAGTACGGTAGAGTTGGAGACATTATATTCATAGGGGAGTATCGACGCGCAGCGGATGACTCCTCGGTCGGCATATATTGCGACGACGGGCGGGTGTTGTGAGTCAACCTCGTGGAATATTTGGCACGATTGTAAGGGTCAGCGTCCTCCATGGGGGTATCGGCGTCAGTAAAATAATCGCGTGTATGAGGTGTTGCAGCCGGAGATGAGGCCATCGATACAGACTTGGACGCGGAGCCAGTAGAAGTTTGCGCGGCGGCTATGGGGGATTGGTAGCTTTCGTAGGTGTATCCTGCAGGTGGCTGGGCCTGTTGTTGCCCGTTGTACTTGGTGTTCAGACGATAAGGATTAGACCCTGTTGAAGTGTCAAGATGAGGCGGGTGACCTGATGAGAGATTGCCATAGGACTGCCACTGGGAATCCATGGCGTGGTGTTTGATATGGACTAAATTTCATGCGGAGAGAGTAAAAGGGGCCGAAACAATGAGGTTATTGATGATAGGAATGAGTAATGTATTGTCTAGCAGCAATGCTAGATCGCTTAATGTGTGCTGAGAGGAGGTGAGTTGGGTATGCAGCACGTTAACTGAGGCTCTCACTGTAGCGTAGGGACAGTGGGGGAGCAGAATGGTATCTGCCGCAAGCGAGGAGTGGATGACGCGTGAAAGGCTGAATAAGTGCTAGAGATAAATGCAGCTATTCATGATCCAGAGCGCTTTTCTGTGACAATATGTAATTGTGGGGGCTGCTGCACAACAAGGTTGTGCGCCAATTCAGGTAATGTTGTTTTGCAAGGCAGAGAGGAAGTCGAAGGAGGATGGGGAGGAGACAAGTCTCATGGATTGATGTCGTTGGGCGGGAATGGCTGGTAAGGAAGCTAGTTAATTAGCAGCTAGCCCTCAGTGAGGTGAGGCCACCCAGAGGTGGAATGCGTGCGTTGTGGGGGGACAAAACTCCGAGGCTGCTCGTTGATGGGAGGATAAGACAGATAAAACAAAAAAGAGAAAGAAATAAAGAGCTACAAGGCAAGGATGGAGAGAGCAGAGAAGAAGGATGCAGGATGGAGGATGGAGGTTGAGGATGGAGGTTGGGTTGGGTATTCTTCTTGACTCTTAGTTCTGTGACTGCGCTCCTTCCTTCTCCGTAGTTACTCCGGACGCACCTTCCATTTTGCATTTGCCATCAACTCTTGCCCGCAAATTATTTACTGCTACGCCTGAACAGTGAACGTAGCATCGTCGATATTATAACTTATATTCTGCTTATAGCCTACAATGGGGTTACTGCAACCGCAATTGCGGTCGATTGTGTCTGCTTTCCACCATGGCGGGGGTGGCTTCTGTATGATTGGGAAAACATAGTGCCGCGCAGAGCGCCTCGGAATGCGCTTCTGCTCTTCTCTTCATTTTCTTCCTCCTCTTCTTTCTCCTCTTCCTCGTCCATGACGACATGCGTGGAAGGCTACCGCCGAATCCTCTGTACAGCATACCGAGGTATGCGTCCAGCCCAGCTGCATGCGTACGGTTTGGGTGCAGGCCAAAACAGTCAATGAAAAGGGCAAACACCCAATATTCATACGCATTAGCGGCCAACAAAATACGTAGTTAGGTCAATAAAATAATGACTACTCCCGACTCCGTAAATAATAGTACGGACTCTTAGTAAAATGGAGTGGACGAAGGGAAAGAGATGAATGTTGCTGACTCATCCATAAGGCAGCGGCCCTGCGAAGTCGGTCAGAGGCGCCACCGCATTCTGCCCTCGCATTTCGTGGCGATGTCATGGCTGCATATATTCTAGTTCGACAGTCAACTGGCTACCTGGGGAGCTTTTTAGCAACGAACATGAGATGGTTATCATGATCAGCTCCGTTGCATTATTTTTCCACCTGTGTTCAAAGTGACCAGTTCCATTACTGCCCGCTGTCTCGCTAGTCATGATTGAGACTTAGCGCCGCTTTCTCAGATCTCAGGTGGATGCGCAGACTGCTTGATAAAGGCCCACAACTGCCTCCTTTCTCTCATCAAGAGTAATTGCAGTGATGCAGCCTGATCCGTCACATAATCCAGACACAACGGTAGATCTGCCATTGACAGACGAGACTGTGAAGCTTCGTGAACTCCAGGCAGATGTCCGAAATCAGGATGAACTGGAACGAGAACTCGGTCGTCAGGTATGAAATCCTCTTAACGGCACCGTTGAACGAGTGCTCGAGTTCTAACAAAATACATGTACAGGCCGATCAGTTGCTTATTGAGCAAGCCGACGAACGAGATCAGAAGAGAATCGACCGTACAACAAAGGAGAAGCTGTACGTGTATTCTATTCCCTAGCCTTAATGCGTTTGCTTCGCTGGATTGACATTGCATAGCAAAATTGAAGAGCAGATTTTGAAGCTCTATCATCGTTTAGAACAGCGTGCTGGTCCATCTCAAAGAGTACGCCTCGAATCCGAAATAGCCAAGGCGCAAGAGCATTTGGCATCACTTGAAAACGACTTGGACGAAATAAAAGCACGTATCGACGAGCGCCATGATGTACGGGATGATGCACCGAAGGTCGATTCAGGGCGACTGCCCAACGAGTCCAGACGAGAGTATCTCATTCGGACCGGAAAAATTACGCCATTCTCAAAAATGGGAACTGGCCCGAGAGAGGGTCCATTGGCGAGTTTACACGACGCTCTCATTGATGCTGAAGATGAGCGTGATGAGGCCGAGGCTTTACAGAACGCCTCCAACAGAGCTGCCGTATCCCATCGTGAGTTGCGGATTCCGGGTATTGGCGTCAGTGATGTCAGCGATGTAAATTCAGACGACGTCTTTGAGCCTGGTCCGTCGCGAAAAAGGAGACGGGTTACACAAACACGTCATCAAAGACGCGTCAAATTATCTCCAAGGGTTAAGGCCGAGGATGATGATAGTTATGTCGAAAGTGAAGGAGATATCTCGTCCTCTACGGATGAGTTTGACCCGACGCCTGGAGAGGCTCGCAAGGAAATTTCTCGAAGGGCCGATGGAGATGACATAGAGGATCTTCGAGGGCTCGACGACGGAAACGAGGAGTTCTACCAAGCACGACTAAAGCGCTGGATCCGTCGACGAGCTGCTGCGCGCAAGCGAGTTGACAATATTCGCGCCAATGTGGATGTTCTTAACCGAGATGCCGAAGAACCTAGTGAAGAATGGCTTCTGCCTCATCCTACGATTCCAGATGCCGAGTATGACGGCGGGTATCGCATACCTGGTGACATATTTCCTGTTCTCTTTGATTATCAGAAGACTGGCGTTCAATGGCTCTGGGAACTCTACCAGCAGCAAGTTGGAGGTATAATTGGAGATGAGATGGGCCTGGGCAAAACTATCCAGGTTATATCTTTTCTCGCGGGTCTTCACCACAGTGGCAAGTTGAATCGGCCAGTGATTGTGGTTGCTCCTGCGACTGTTATGAAACAGTGGGTTACTGAATTTCACCGATGGTGGCCCCCTTTCAGAGTTTCTATCTTACATACCTCTGGGAGTGGTATGATCAATGTTCGAAGTGAAAGCAATCGCGAGAATGCTTTGAACAATGAGATGTGGGACCCTAGTCGACCGTACACCATGTCTAAGGCCCAGAAGGTAGCAAAGAAGATTGTGCAGCGAGTAGTCGAGGAAGGCCATGTGCTGGTTACGACTTACTCTGGATTGCAAACTTACGCTCCTGTTTTAATCCCCGTGGACTGGGATTGTGCTATTCTTGACGAAGGACACAAAATTCGCAACCCCAATACTTCCATCACTATTCATTGCAAGGAGCTGCGTACTCCGCATCGCCTCATTTTGTCCGGTACTCCGATGCAAAATAACCTGTCTGAGCTGTGGTCGCTCTTTGATTTCGTTTTTCCCATGCGCCTGGGAACTTTGGTTGATTTTCGGAATCAGTTTGAATTTCCCATTCGCCAGGGCGGTTATGCAAACGCCAGCAATCTTCAGGTTCAGACAGCAGCGCGATGTGCTGAGACTTTGAAAGATGCCATCAGCCCTTATCTTCTGCAGCGGTTCAAAGTCGACGTTGCCTCGGATCTACCGAAGAAGAGTGAGCAGGTTCTCTTCTGCAAGCTTTCTCCACTCCAACGAAAGGCTTACGAGCAATTCCTTAATTCGCAGGAATGCAATTCTATTCTTGCCGGCCGTCGACAGGTGCTGTACGGTGTTGATATGCTACGCAAGATCTGTAATCATCCAGACCTCGTTACACACAAGCTGTTCTCGACATCGGCTGGGTACGGCGACGCCTCAAAATCTGGAAAGATGCAAGTAGTAAAAGCTTTACTTGAGCTGTGGAAGGATACTGGCCACAAGACGCTGTTGTTTGCACAGCACCGCATTATGCTCAATATTTTGGAGAAGTTTATAAGTGCTATGCCAGGGTTTAATTACCGCAGAATGGATGGTGAGACTCCGATTTCACGACGCCAACTCCTTGTTGATGAATTCAATAATTCGCCTGAGATTCATGTCTTTTTGCTTACAACCAAAGTCGGGGGTCTCGGTGTGAATTTAACCGGTGCTGATCGAGTTATTATCTACGACCCAGATTGGAATCCATCAACTGATATGCAAGCTCGTGAGAGGGCTTGGAGGCTCGGTCAAAAACGAGAAGTAACGATTTACCGTTTAATGACTGCCGGTACGATCGAGGAGAAAATCTACCATCGACAAATATTTAAACAATTCTTGACCAACAAGGTTTTGAAAGACCCAAAGCAACGGCAGACATTCGAGATGAGCAACTTACATGATCTCTTCTCTCTGGGAGAAGAAGGTAAAACTGAAACTAGTAGTCTCTTTAAGTCAGAGGTTACCTATCAGGAGCATGGGGATTCCAAAACGAAAGCCGAAGCGAAGAATGTAGCTTCTCCAGATGACGGGCGAGAGATCCAAAAGGTCGAGGGAGTCACGGCGGTGGAAAGTTTTCACGATGAAGCCGCAGAAGCTGCAGATCAAGGCCAAGAAACAAATACGGCGGGCGCGTCAAATTCCGAAGCACGTTTGATGGAAACCATATTTGCACAGTCGGGCGTCCACTCTGCTGTCGAACACGACCGAATCGTAAACGGAAGGAAGATCATTGCACCAGACAGGAGCATCATTGAAGCTGAGGCCAAGCGTCTAGCAGCCGAGGCAGCCGAAAAGCTTCGCAAGGCCGAGGAGACCGCACGATCCGTACCTGTAGGCACACCGACGTGGACCGGCCAATTCGGAATAGCTGGGCGACCAGAAGAGAGACCTCGATCAGCCTTTGGAGGGTCGGCTAGTACAGCGCGAGGGGCCGGTAGTGGACCTTCGTCTGCTAGTATACTAGCAAACCTCGCTAACCGTACTGCAGCCAACAGTCCCAGAGGTAGCCCAGCACCCGGCGGCCGCGTGGACTTTATGTCGATGATTCGAGATTATATGATAGCCCAGGGTGGTTCCGTCTACACGCAGATGCTCATTGATCACTTCAATCGGTTTTGCACTACGCCTCAGCGGTCCGCTGAGTTTAAGGAGATTCTCAAAAAGGTGGCTGTTCTAGAGAAAGGCGGACGTAACGGGAGGGGGAAGTGGTCATTGAAGAAAGAATATGCCAAGAGAAGAAACGTGGAATAGATAAATAGACAGTAGATATTTTGATACCCAGAGCTTTGCCTCTCCTTGAACAAACGTCCAGATGATGCATCAAGAACATGTCTGTTGATAAGTCGAACATAACATAACCATACCACAACCACGCAGCATCAGCCACTAGCTCAGTCTGGCTGAGACTCCTATGATGTGCTGTCTAACGCGCGTGCGATGACTACAATTCATGACCTTCACATAGGATGAAGCCAACCGCAATGACTTCTTCGAAAGCTACTCATAGATGATTCACGTATCATGACTATGACTATGCCTCTGCATGGCTGTCGTATTTAAACAGATCAACTGCCCAGGTGAGTACCTAGATATGCGCTTTTTCTTTTCTTCATACACAGGCGAAGCCTTTCCACTTTATTTTGGCACTCGCCTAAGTTACTTTTCCTGCATTACATGATGCCCAGGTCCCAGAAGACCAAACCGAAGGATTCATCGGGGAAGCGCCCTTCCGGAGAGAGGCCATCACATTTGTTGAAGTTACACTATCTGCCCAGACCCGTCGTTGGAGAAGCGAGCTCTGCAGGCGACGACCGAAACAATATATGTACAGCTCATGACGAACAAGCGCCATCTAGTCTACCGCCGAGCAATTACCGGGCAAAATGGCTTGACGACGAGCAAAATCACAAATATGAGACTCACAACTTGCGCATACATGGCCATGTTCAATTCAGGCTCGACGCCTCTTTGAAATGGCCCCTACATACAGGAACAGACCAACTCGCAATTGACATCATACTGAGCTGTCCGAACCCGACAAACCCCAGAAAACCGCGAACATGCCTGCCTCTCGAACCTGGCACTGTGTTTTGCGTCTTATTCCTTGACATTCATGGTTTTCATACCGACCCACCCATGGAAGTACGCTGTACTTTACCATATGCTAGGCACCCTTCTATCGCGCAAATAATTCTGCATCGGGATGCTGTCTACAAACACCTATCGAAGAAGGGGGAAATACCTTTCGTCTACTCAAAGCAGCCGTTCAAGTTCAAGGAACTCGTGAGTGCGTTCTCCGTACCCTGGTATACCATAGTAGATCCCATCGAACAAGTATTGGGTTGTATGGCTTCTGCCGTGTGATACCTACTTGTCTCAATCGCGATGGGAAGTGGGTATAGGGGCTCGGAGTTAGATGGAGTCAAATGTATTTATTTCTAGGCAGAACGGGTCAATTTGATTTTCACTCCATACCTAAGTTCCTGCTCCATACCTAGTTTACCTAGGTAGTTCCTAGGTTCTCATTTCGAATGTCTCATACTTCTTTTAAGCCCCGAATACCTAGGTAGCGAGCAATTCCTTAACAGTAGATGGAAAGACGATATCTGCCGTGTTCTTATTGCTCGGACAGAGGAATCAAAGAGGAGTAGCCTGGGTGCTATTTTATTACTACGTACCTAGGCACGGAGAGTTCAACATTGTCGAAATGAAGTCAGCTGATCGCTAGCTGTATAACTTCCCAACGCGGCAGTTGCGGAGTAGTGAAGAGCGTAGATCTGCAGCAAAGCCACGACTGATTTGTTGCTTTCCTAGCTTCACGGCTGGTTGTGTAGCTTAATATTATGAATTTCATGCCTAACCACTGTATACTAAGCAACCCCTCCACTATTCGCCGCAACCTAAGACATTGATCGACAGCGAGCTAGTTCTCGGGCACTGCATCATTACCTAGGTACGACGGAGCAGCAGCCAGCAAAGGTCCTGCAAATTTCAACGTCAACTAGCAGGCTGCTCCTCTTGGCTATAACTTATAAGGAGGTTGTCAGCTTTTGTGTCTAAGATATTTTCCCTCATATCAACTACTACTTTACCATCCACCCATTGTTTACATCCATTGTTTACTAAGACAGGAAAAGAAAACAAAGTATCTACCTACAGCCATGTTGTTCACGCAAGTTGCCCTCACGGCAGCCACCTTGGTTGCCGGTTCATTCGCTGCTGCAAATGAATTCTATATCAAGTCCACTGGCTCCAGCATTCCTTCGCACAACAACCTCTTCCTTGAAGCTTATCACACCGGCGCTGGACTGGCGGATGCCGTCCTGTCTCCTAACAATGCCAACGCCGGCCATTTCTACTTGAATGACACAGCATTGCGAATGGATATTGGCGACATCGACTATGCCTATGGCTTTGAACTCAATGCTGACAGCGGCTATGCTGGTAAGATCTTTTTATTGTACTCTTTTCGAACCTTCGTTGCTAACGCCTTCTTTCCACAGCCTGGCAATTCGTCACAGTCAACATCATGACCGCCCAGACTGGCTTCTCAATTGAAAGCAATGGTACTATCGCTTTCAACGGGACCGAATTTGGTGGCTGGCTCGGTAGGTTACTCTGTAAACGTGAAAAAGAAGTCTAATTGGTCTTGCTAACACGAGATGATTACTTTCAGCCTGCGACTGGTGGCATGGAGCACCACAGCTGTTCTGGAAGATTGAATTCGACAGTGGTGTCAGCATCCCATCCAGCTGCAGCAGTGTCACACTTGTAACGCAAGCCATAAGTTCTTGAAAAAGATGTCGACCAATCGCTTGCTTGCATTTACTCCTGTGGCATGTCACGGGTTGCATTGCACGGGTATAGTTGAAATATGTCTTTTCCGTGCAGGTTGGTTATCGGCGTTTGGGTTACCATAATGCATGTTCCGGTCATATCTATATGCATATAGCTCGTTAGCTGAGTTCTGAGCAATCAATACAACTAATATTTGAAGACACCCCAAGACGACATATTCGATCTGAAAATGACGTCCTGGACTATGACGAGGCGATGACTAGAATGTAAGCAAGGGATGTAAATAAGGTTCTGCAGACTACGTAGGATAGAGTTCTTCAGGAATATGCCGCAGTCACATACACACTGACTGCAGATATAGTCTTCAAGTCCTGACTGCATAGTGCATAGTGCATACATGAAGGAATAAAATAGGGCTTCGCGATGATCATGCAATGCAGATGGCTGCCTCAGGCCAACAAGACCAGGTAAAGCGAGGCCAAAACAGGACTAGCGGGTCGTTGTCATGTCTGAGACTTGCAGCAAGCCGAACCAATCAAATGCCGGCGTGGTCCTCAAGAATGGGGCGCCTCAGCAACCATCTCTGCGACAGGAGCCAATCAGACGTACCGCTATGTATCTTCCCGTGCTGTGATTGGCCAAAGGACCGTCACGCACCTCCGCCACAGATCGATCGATGTTCATTAATAGCAATCCACTAGTCCACTTTAGTGCAGGCCAGGGAGGGCTTCTCTGGAACAATCTTTCCCTTCGTTCTTGTCTGACAACACCACAGTTGATCGTGTATTCTCGTTGCTTTGCTTTACTTCAGGTACACAGCGAGTCATTCGCGGTCGTGCTTCTTCTTTTTCTCCTCTTTTGCTTGCCCCCCAAAGTCACTCGCTTAGATTGGTCGACCGGAATAAACAATCGCTATCGCTAATGCCCTTTGTCTCTGCTTCGCTTGCTTCCGCCTTGTTTCACCACCTGATCTGACTTCAGCTCGCGATTTTTATTGAAGAAGAAATAGACCGCTCTTAACTACTGAATTCTATCGCTGCATTATTTCACTGCCGACGCACCCATCGACTCGATTGTCTCGGCTTTCAACCCCTCCTTCAGCGGCCCCTTGACGAGGGTGATCGGCTTTGAGGATTCAAAATGCGTCCCTTCACAATCTCCAGTTTAATAATCAACCTGTTGCTCTTAGTGTCAGCAACATGGGCATGGTCAATGCCGGATATGTTCGACGGCCTTTTAAAGCGAGGTGAGACGAGATATCTGCCCGAAACGTTAACTGCCAAGCTTGCAAGTTCTTGGATTATGTGGCAACTGACAGTGTCCAAGCAGATACTACAAACACAGCGAGTGACTCAACCGTTAGTGCTACTACCGCAACTGCTTCGGATAATACGGTTAGCACCGGTACTGCCGCTGCAACCACGGGCACTGCAGCTTCAGCTACTACTGCCTCCAATACTGGTACGGCGTCGGGAACAACCTCGGGAACGAACTCTGGGACGAACTCGGGGACAGCCTCTGGGACCAACTCTGGGACGTCATCTGGAACATCTTCTGGAACGACTTCCGGTACCAATAGCAAACCTAAATCGACCTCAACGACCTCAATATCCGTTAACCCCGTTGACCCTGCTGGCGGTGCTTCTATGACATACCCTGCATCAACCACGACCACCTATTACAAAATCGGCAACAATGTCACAATGGGCTGGAACTATACGTCGGTCCAAATTACACCGACCGCGGTCGATGTCATTGCCACATGCAGCTTGAACAAGGCCACTTACACTTTGGCCAGCAATGCCAGTTACGTGAACACTACTTCTATAATTTGGAATACGGACAACTATGGGCCGGATTCTGAATACCCATTGATCACGGCGGAGTACACTCTTATCATCTATGAAGCCGGCGCGTCTCCAACCCAAGTTGCGAGTGCTGGAGCACTTGGACCGGCTTCATACACGTTTGGAATGTATCTTCCTCAGTCCTATACGCCATTGAATGGTAAGTCTTATTTCCAATATAGTATAGCAAATTGGCCACGGACAAGCAACTAACAATTACTCTTTTCAATGCAGAATGGACTTGCGTAACGTGCAGCGGTGCAATGTCGGGTATGGACCGTCAAACATTCGGATTCATGCTTACCATGGCCGGCATTACCATTGCCACATTCACAATCTTTGCCGGCGGATTTGGATCGATCTTATAAATTTAATTTTCGGCCTTTTCACCCCCTTCAGCTCTCGGTCTTGTCATGCATATAAAATAATGACGATTTCGCGCTCATCATACTTTTTCCCACCGTTCTCATCATAACATAATAATGGGTTTGATATATTTACAAAAGCGTGTATTCTCATTCAATATTTCTTCTTCTCTTTACAATGTGGCATAGGTGTTCCGTTGGCGTTTGTCTCTTCTCATTATTTTATGTTTCTCTTCTCATTCCAATGTATTGATTGATGTATTGGTAATTAGGATATCAGCGCGCAGCGGTGTGACATACATGGGTATATTAGATCCAAGGGATGATTTATTACCACCGATTTGAATTTCCATCTACTCATATCCTGATTGTCTGAGAGCATCAGACACATCCTGTATGGTACGCCTCCCAGACTATTTCCACTCCATTACCAGTATTGGCCGCGTTCACGGAAGGGGCGGTAGCTGTAGCCATTTTTCGGATAATGGGCAATTGTGCCGATGAATCGGTTAACTTGTTACATTTCGTGCATGGCTGGCTTTGGATATTGGAGTATGCGAGTATAAGTTCCTATGAATAATACGTTCTGTCAGTTTCATCTACCCGTTTCCATATCTAGCCCGAGGGCAAGCAAAACGCACCAGTAAGTAGTGCAAATCCCACTTCCTGGGTCGCAAGTTGAGCTGTTGCACAATTGCCACTTCGAGACGACTAGGTCCATTCTTCCCCAGTGGCTCTCGCGTTGAGACACGCCATTCCAGTCGAGCTTGCCTTGTACCTGTACCAGGCGCCGGTGTACTGCTAGTAGTAGTGATGGGATCAGAGGCAGCAGCAGCAGCGTTGTTGGTAGTGGTGAGCACTTCCTGGATCTCAAACACAATCCCGGCGAGTCCCAAACCGACAGAAATCATAGACTCATTCTTGCTACTCGCAACCCGAAACCCTGGGATCTGTCTTTTCTGGAACGATTCAACCACCGACTTCCACCCTTCTTCTCTGGAATCTGCATCTGCGGTGCCATAGATAGACTCGCTATCCGGTTGAGCCTGCATTCTCGCGCCATTGTTTTCTTTTTCTTTCTCGTCCATCTCTTTCAGCAATGCATTGTAGTCTCGATTCCAGGTCCCTGATGGCTGCGGATACACCCCGTTATTCTCGGTCAATTTCTGGTCTACACGAGACCAGATGGCTTGCATATCGGGACTCAGCCATAGGTTTTTGAAATTTGTAACTTCGGCAACGCCTTCCGTGGCAGATTTCCTGAGAAGGGCATTGAGAGTATGTGGATTTTGCGGGATAGGGTTCAATGAACTGGATCTGCGCGGGTTCACGATTGGGGTCAGAGGAGCGAGGAGGCGGTCGGGGAGAAGAGAGCGAAGTTCATGGATCTAGAAGATTGTGTAGTCTGATTAGCAGCTGACATCACCAAGCACAGCGATGTGATTTCCTGGAAAGGAAGTGCAGACCTTGGCTTCGAGTTCTTGCAGTTTAGACAGCGAGGATATGAGCTGGCGCTCCGAGTCCCAATCGATGGACTGGAGTTGCTGCTGAAGAGACTCCTCAACCTTGATTGCTGTATTATTTTGCCTGGCAGCAGGATTTTGAGCTGCCATAGTGAAGTGTTCAGGGAAGAGTCCTGGTACTAGGGAGATGCAGCGCAGCGCAGTCAAGTTGGTTTGTAGGCAGTGACGAATAGGATGCGCCGCATGGCAGGATTGACTAAGCCATATACGGCTTAGTGTGCATTTTAATTAACTGTCATTGGCTGGCTGACATGTGCATATAAAGTTGACCAAGTGAAAGTATTCACTACTGGAATTAATGGCAAGTCAATAAGGATGGGAATATATTTATAAAGCAACGCCAAATAGATACAATTCAAAATCCAAAACAATCATCACATCACGTCATGAAAGGAGAGAAATCTATCGTGACATATCACGCCTTGGGAACTCCGCCCGTACCGAAGAGCTCCATATGGACTCGATCAGCAGGGACGCCCTGTTCTGCCAACGCCTTGACCATTGCAGTCATGAAAGCCGCAGGTCCACAGATATAGTAATGTGTCGTGGCATCGTCGAGGAAGAGCTGGCCACTCTTTGCAAGAGAATCAATGGCGATCGGTCCCTTGTAGTGGAAATCCTCCCCTTCTTTCTCCTCTGGGGACGGAGAAGTATTGAAGAAGGTGACTTGCAGGGATGGGTGCTGCTTCGACAGGGACAGAACATGATCCTTGAAGGCCCGCGACTTGGCCTGTCTGACGCTGTGAATGAAGTGGATCTTGCGTTTGTCCGCAGTCGATCCCGAAGTGACAGTGTTCAACATGGACGTGAGTGGCGTAAGGCCGACACCAGCCGCAATCAGGACAATGGGCGAAGATGCCTCAGCGTCGACAAGGAAGAAATCGCCATGAGGGTGAGAGACCTGGATGACGTCACCTTCCTTTTTGTGATCGTGCAGGATGTTGGAGATGTATCCCGGATTGTACTTGGCATCCGGGTGCCTGGGGTCAAGACCGGTCTCTTTCTTGACGCTGATACGGTAGTAATCAGGCGAAGGCTTGTCACTGAGCGAGTACTGTCTCGCCTGGAGGTATTTCAAAGCAGGCACATCTGTCCGCACGGAGATATACTGGCCCGGACTAAAGCTAGGCAGGGGCTTGCCATCCACGGGCTTCAAGTAGAATGAAGTAATCTGATCGGACTCGGGAGTTTTCTTGTCTATGGTGAATTCTCGCCAATCCGTCCAGCCTTCAGATTGTTTGTACAGGGTATCTTCTTTGGCGATAAGCACATCAGCCAGCTGCCAGTACGCGGCGGCCCATGCGTCATGGATTTCCGGCGTTAGAGCATCGCCGAGCACTTCCTTCATCGCGGCAAGAAGATAAGTGCCCACGATTTTGTACTGCTCTGGTTGGATATGCAACGAGGCATGCTTGTGGGTGATGGTCTCCACGGCCGGCCCCAGGACTGCGAGGTTATCGATGTTCGCGGCATAAGCATAGAGAGCCCCCGCCAGAGCTCGCTGCTGGTGGCCATTGAGTTGGTTTGTGGTGTTGAAATAGTCGTTCAGCGAAGGGTTCTCGCCGAGCATATTCTTGTAGAAAGCGGTCGTGATTGTGTTTCCATGTTCCTGCACCACGGGAACGGTGGCCTTGATTATATTGATCTGGTCTTCCGTCAGCGGCATGGTGATGGGTCTATGTATGTACCGTAGGTTTTGTTATCGAGTTTAACCAGCATATAATATCTAGAAGTGGTGTGTTGGAAAAGCAAAGTCGGGCAGAAGCAACTTGGAAGTTTATTTATATTCGACGTGCGGCGCCCTTCACAGGTCCCCGCAGACGCACAGATAGTGGCCCATCGAATGATCCCTTTTCTATTAGAAATTATTTCCGATCCCACTGACCTGCATGGTTGGTTTAAAATACGGTTTTGTCTGGGAAAATCGAAAAAGGTACAAGAAACGCCACCCAATGCGCCAAACAGGCAATGTTTAGATAATAGATATTCCCACCACATGAAAATATATTCGTTTTCTCCTAAATTTTCTCGTGCTGCCCCTGGATCTCCGCGGACCGAAAAAGGAATCTCAGTCTGTAGTATCAGGATAGCATTGCGTGTATTGGGTGTATTGGGCCTCCGCGGAGAAAGCTCGAGACAGGTATATCCGTTTTTGTAAGCTGTTTTTCGCTTGAAATTTCTTAGTTATTTATATTCCAGTATTCACAGTTAATTCTTGAGAATTATCTCTTATAAATACTAAAATAGGCCTTATTGTTAATCAGCCATCCTATTAGGAAGGGCTTATAAGTTTACGAACAACTTCAAGCCTCCTAGGAACTTAGGAAGTCTATGCGTAAGCATATCTTTACTCCTTTCGCCAAGTGAGTTGCCTACCTAGGTAGGTACGTTCCAACTTCCAACAGTTGCATGATTATGCCATGATATATTATTTGCACGATTTCTCAGCCTGGGGCATCCACCTCTCCGCAGGACCCCGCCTGACAGCCTTACTAAGTAAAGTAAGAAAAAGGGTTCTAAACTTTGATACTTGAAGAAATTTTGTAATACCCTTGGTTTAGTTAACCGCCCGTCCGCGTAGTTATTGATTCCCGAAATTGTCCCGATCTCGTCTTTCCATATGATGTTTTACAGAATTTGACTTTCCGATTTTACCTAGGTAATAGAGAATCTATCGCAGGGACGAGAGGAAAATTGAACGTTGAAAATATTGGCCATATAGCAATTCATGCTCGACTCAGCCAATCAGGGCAGCCGAGCATCACTATCTACTATTTAGGATGATTTAAAATGCACCTACATCCCAAGATGTTCGACGAGTGACAAGATACATGGAAGACGTGCAAATGCATGTGAATTTGATGTTAGGTTGCATGTAATGATAAGGACATGCATTAATGCACTGATAACAAGACGATCTGCTTTATCCTAGATGCAACTTTCCAAGGGCCCTAGAGAACTCAGACAGATAAGGAGAGCACATATGATTCGTGTTTTCCTCCTGAAATAATTATACCTTGTCTTTATCATCTATGCCACAGCTATAATTGGACCATCATTGGGAAAATGCCTAATGGAGTAACAGTAGCAGGTTAGGGCAAGCCGAGATAGCCCTCGATTATTCCCATTTAGGAAAATCTTCTTTTACAAAAGAATCAAGTGCTTGACGACTCGTGCCTCCGTCAATTGCTTGCATCTCGTCAGCCTGCCATTTCTTCCTTGATGATGACTTGTTTCATCGATATGTGACAAAACTGGTAATAGGTTACGTTGTTAACATACAAAAAGGTGCCAGTCTTTACTTATTGTATACCTAGGTAAAAACCTTTGCAAATATCTAGGTAGACAATGCACACTTTTAACATGTCTCTTACTAAACATAGATATCTGGTAGATTAATAGTGATCTCTCTCATATCCACAATGTGAACACTGAATAATGAAAACGTAGGATAGGATCGACTTGGTGGGCAGATACGGAGGCTATTAAAGCATGGACTGGGAACTCAATCTACTTTCTAGCAGCTATGGCACATATCTTTTCATGGCCTCAGCCCCTGTGGACATTACTTCACTTATTGTCCCAAGTGAAGAAAAGAATACAAAAACATGACTGCTTCCACCATTTACAGGGCCATTGATACCAAAAAACTCAGCTCTGGCAGCATACAAATGCGGCCCCAAGGATACTACTCACCTGTGCAGTCACTGCAACATTGCAACCGCCGATGGCACGGACGTCAACACATATACAAAGACAGATCAAACCCCTCTAGCGAGATAATGAACATCAAGTTTCCTTACGGCTATAGAAGCATAGTGTCGGAGAATTGGTCAATACCCACTGACTTCCGGTCTCTCTTCGTGGGCCACCAAAGCTATGCGCAGTTTTTAACCTGATGATGAAGTCGTCAGATTCGTAGCACCTTTCCTAGCGCAATTTTATGCTGCCGTCGACAATGAAAAGAAGACCAGCTCAGGGCTGCACGATCTAGACTTGGTGGAGTTTACCTACCAAGCCACGCTTGAAGTTGGCGCCGCGATATTGCTGGCAGCGGAGAGCACAACCGAGGCGATAGAAGTTCAGAAAGAGTTCCATTCGTCAAAGGCTAGCAACAACGATCATTTTCCTCCTGGGGTCGACTTCTAGCCGGCTTGGACTGCGATCCTCCAACTATTGCTATGATTCCTGTATATCTTATGATGTGCACCGCATTCACTTTCGGGAAAGACTCGATGCAGGCAAATTACGTCTATTCTTCATTAACTGTCGTTGACTGGGCAAAGGAGAGAAAGACTTATTTAGTGATAAGATATTGTAGCTGAATTCGAAAAGCTCGCTCGACTGTGTACCACATCTCAACGACATTGAATCTGGACAAGTACCCGGACTTTTGGAACTGGACGTGGAAATCCATCGGATGGCAAAGGGAGCAGATAGCGGAGGCCGGTATCGAGGAGCCACTTAGATGCGCCCTGGGTCGGTCTGTCAAGCTGGAAGATCTCCCACAATTTCCTCGCATAACGTTCTATTTTGACATGATCGACGGATCAGATCAATTGAAGAAGAACCCACTTGGTGTCAGTCAAAGTCTTGCTCGGGCGACACGCAATATTCATAAACTGTGGCATGTAGAGCACCTTGCTCGTGACAAAAACCTGCCTGGTTGGGGTCGTCAATTTGATGCGGAGTCGAACAGACTCTTTGGCGACGTTGGTATGATTCTGTCAAAGGAAAGAATGATATTGACAGTATGTATAAATTTGCCATTGCCTATGGCAGGTTGAGTATAGCAATTCCATATATTGCTTATTATACTGTTGATGTAATCACTTTGGCCATTGGTATCCTTTGGAGGTGATCATTGAGGTCGAAGACACACGTTCCACGTCGTCACGTGAAAACTATTTTGCTAGACCTGTTTAGGTTAGTAAATCGCCACTACGGACCGCGGGAATGAACCAATGAAAGCGGCTTAAATTTTCATTGTCAACAATAATAACAAAACATCGCGGATTTTTGTGGTTATTGGATTTACTGCGTCATATCATAGGTAGATCCAAAATGACCATCATGGAAGCTCTCACACATGTCATTGATCCGGATGGGGAGGTGGTGATGGTTCTGGAAGATGCCAATTCTCCATTTGCTGTCTGGGATCAAGAGCAGCAGGAGGAGGGACAAGGGTAACATATTTCCGTGAGGCCTGAGTTAAAGTTTCAATATTATGGTTGAAATAAGATAATTTGGTACCCACGGCAGCTAATGCTAAGAGGCATTTAGAAAAACAATCCAAGCACCAACAGAAGTAGTGCCTGATACAGATGCAAATTCGAAGAAAACCTTTCGTATACAGGTATCTGCGAAACACCTAATGCTGGCTTCACCGATGTTGAAGAAAAGTCTCACGGGTGGTTGGAAGGAGAGCGTTTCATTACTAGACAAAGGCTCGGTCGAACTCACTATCAATAACTGGGACCTCAACGCTCTTTTGATATTGCTGAATATTATCCATTGCCGACAGAATACACTACCCCGAAACATGAATATCGAGCTGCTTGCAAAATTTGCTGTAATAGTGGACTACTATGGATGCAAAGATGCGGTGAAATTTTTTGCTGATTCTTGGATTGATTCCTTAAAAAGCAACTCACCTTTGGTTCCTGGGAAACACTCGCGAGATGTGATGTTATGGCTATGGGTTTCTTGGGTTTTTAAAGTACCTGATATATTCAGTACATCGACATCTACTGCAATAACATACAGTCGAGGACGAATCACGCATTTGGGTCTTCCAATCCCAACTAAAATACTTTGTGAGGTTCGAGAATTTGTAATTTATTACATCTTTGCTAACCGTTACCACCTAGATGAAATGAACAAACAAAGAGAGATGGCCATTCAAGGAGTACTGGCATCCCTTCAGCAACTGCGAAGAAAATTTCTTATCGAAGAGACGAAATGCGAATTCGAGTGTGACTCCCTTTTTCTGGGTTCACTGGAGAAGCAGATGCATTCCAACAGCATCCTTTCACCCGAGCCCACATCTCCATTTCTAGGGTTGGAATACCATGGCCTTGTGAAGACGATTCGTGAATTTAAAGTCCCCATGTGTAGACGTGGTGGATATTCTAGCTGCCCTTCTTCTTCTTCTGGTTATTTCCAAATATATCCTCACGGCTATGTTGACTACACGTGGCCTAGACGAAAGCCCAAATCACTGGAGTTAAGTGAATATCAAGTGGCCGGGCTATCTTTGACCTCGTATAAGTCGTCATAAAGGAAATACATATTTATTGATCGTTTTCAAATGAAGAATTTATCATAGCAAATTGAATAAACTGTTTTAGTATCTTCCTCAATCCAAGAGACGGAATTGTGCTGCCGGCAGCCCATGAAATCTATGTTTCACTTCCATGTCAAAGCACCTATCACGCCTGTCCGCGATATTTTCAAATGCCTCCAGTGGTACTTTGTCGGCGTTCTGGGGGTTCGTCAAGTCGATTACGGTGGTGCCCTAGTCAAGATTAGTTACACTAGATATTCGACCAAGAAGAGAAGTTGACACCAACATCATCAAACCCATCTATCAGGTAAATATAACTCAGACGCCGTTTTGATTTGTCTTTCACTATCCAGTCCTATATCTTCTGAGCAGCAGGCTTCGTATGCTGGAAACCCTGCAATACGAGTTCCGAGAGAAGAGGCAAGTTTGGACAGAGGTCCGAAAACCCGAAATTATCCAGATTATTACAAACTGATTCGGAAACATTGTAATACAAATACTCCAGAAGAGGACAGCCAGTTTCAATGCTCCGAATATGTTCTGGGGGAATAGGTGACCCCAATGTCAATCGCCGTAATGTGTGGCCATGCCATGAGAGAATATCCCCAAGTAACGGTGGTATGACAGATCCTGACAGGCGAATGTCTTTCAGAGGGTTCAGCTTCCCCATCAAAGATTTCACTCCAAATGAATCCTCGGCTTGTACATCAATCATTTCGAGAGAGGAAAGATTTATGTCGTTCCTCAAATAACTGAACACTTGCCCATCTGACACTTTCCCTAGTATCAAATAACGGAGGGTAGATAAATCAACATAACGTGACCACTGGCGAAAATGTTCGAGCTGCCTTGTTACTTCACCGAACCCGGGATAGGCAAGCGAAATAAGAGAGCATCTTCTTGAAGTCTCCAAGGGTGGTATAAACCCTTTCCAACTGGCATCCCAGGGTTCATTTCCTGGACTCCTGAGACCGCGGACCAATGCGGCGGATTGTGCCGTGACGCATTGTATTAGATTGATATGTTTAAGATTTGGAGCCACTGATGCTATTTGAAATACGGCTTTGCTGTTAAAATCGGGTCTATAATCCGAATCCCTAAACACATATCTCAGTGTAATACTGTACAAAAGAGGTGACATGATCACGTCACGCTCATATTGATCTGGAATGATGGGATTGTTGAGGAGACTGCGAAGACGGAAGGATCGCATATGTAATCGACATGAAGGGTGATGTCTTTCTAGCGCCCTAAACACGCTCGGGGGTAGTTGGTTTAGGCATACCCAGAAGAAATCAGTGATATCTTTAAATTTTGGGATCATCAAAGCAAGAGGTTTCCACGCCTCAGTAACATCCTCTGGTGCCCCTTCGGGTATGTCGGTCGTGAAAATGTCGCCAAACTCAGCCTTGTACTCGATGGAATCGCCTGCACCATCTAAGTGCCCCTCCTCTTCATTTTCTTTTTCTAAAGCGTCCACATCTGAGAAATCGTCAGGCACTAGATACAAGCTTCCCGATACTTTGAGATAGCGAGTATTGTGCAAAAAATGTCTGCGCACAGGGCTTTCTTCAATTCCAGCGCAATCTTGTTGTAACTTTCTGCGAGATCTGACTTGTATTGACAAATTCCGGTAAAGAAATGGAATAGCAGCACTATAACAAGTTTTGTTCACCAGTGACAGACTTTGAAGGGTTTGTGGAGACGAGATATGGACCTGCAAGGTGTTAGGAATAGGTTATTGATGAGACTCCATGGGTTCGTACCTTTTCTAATATCGCAAAAAGGACCGGGAAAGGTAACTCATGAAGCTTGAGCTCCATGTTGCCGAGCGATTATAGGATCGATCAGGTCCCGATACAGATGGGATATGTTTTTCTCCCTACAACCAGGCAAAAAGCGGCACAGGTTGTTGCTCTTTGTTAATCTGCGTAGCAACGAGTTATGTTGTGCATTCTGATAAATGCCAGGATTTAATCCACCTGTCCAGTAATAGCTGTTACTTATCATTTATTGGGTGGTTAATAAAACACACCTACCTAGGCACGATTCTTTACTACAGTCCAGGTTGATCCTCCACCCAGATATGAATGCAACGAGATTGTTGATATCTGGATGCCAAAGCCGAAGTCCACACAGCTAGATTGTTATGTTACAATGTGGACATCTCGACTTGCCGTCCGGATAGCATGGTTTGTCTTTGATATACTCGGTATTTTCATGTCATTTGAGTGTATCCGGCGCTGGATCGTCTTCACCTGCGACTCTCATGTGTACATTGGAACAAGCAAGTCGTGGAAGAAATAATCGTGCAAACCGTCCGGCGTCCACTATCCAGTGTTTGGTAAGCCCTAGTATTATTATGGTTAGTCTATCCCATCTCCGCCTTGGGCTTCGCGCACCCTTCTATAGCCTCATTTTCTCCATTTTCGGTAAGAATCGAATGGCGTAGATGTTTTTGAGAGCTCCCAGTTCAATACCATTAAGCGAATCTCAAGCCCAGGTTAAGCAATAAAATAAAGTCAGAATAATCATGAGTTTCTCATGAAATACTTTGGATTCCTTTCTCTTTCCTCCATGGTCTACGACAGCGAAGAATATTATCTGCGTATAAACGTAGTAAATCAATGCTGATTGGCCCAAGCTAGCTAAGGGAGAGGCAAATAAAGATGATCCTCCTAAGCCTAGAAGCTTCGATAAATCGAGCACCGACAGACCCTGATGATAACGTACGTATTAGGTATATGGTCTGGATGTTGTCCACAGCTAAATCTCCTCGTTGATAGGGCTGACACGCGCAAAGTACGAAGATGAGATAGAGGACGGATATCGGATATAACTAAGGATTAAGCATAAAGTCGTCTACGTCGTTGAGCTAGCCAGCGAGCCGTATTTCCGTTTTCAGCGATTGGACAAGGAAACGGAATGTAGTAATCCGTCCGTCCAATGTCCGCCAAGCGCACTAGCACTAGCAAGCACTAGGCCATAAACGGACATTGTTCGGACGAATTTTTCTGGTCGTCCGATTGGCGAATTTTAGCGCTCTAGTCCGGATTAGGTTTAGCCTGATCGTCCCGGACGCGAGCCAATGAGAAGAGCTGATTACGCTTAGTCACGGCTTTTCCAGTCGCAAATTCAAGGCCCGAACACCGAACTCCGTGCTATGAGCGTAGTACTACGGACACTGGACAGTAGGGTATATTTGGTCAGCATAGCATAACCTATTAGTATGACTATGTGTGGTCTGGACTGTCTAAAAATTTGCCAGTTCATCAAAGATTGGCAAATCAGAATTTGCTGCCTATCTAGGACTTATAGATGATGGAGCCAACTGTTATCTGATCAATCAAACGCCAAGGCTTGGCCAGCTTTGTAAGGCTGCCAGGCTCTAGTGGAGGCTAACTCCGTTGTCCCGTGCAGCAGGTGTTGGCGAAGACTGGTGCGATTGGCCGGCGGGGAGAATGAGTCAGCGACTCGCCGACTCAGCTTTCACTGCTTCAGCCTTTCAACGAAAACCAAAGCTACGCAAGGAACACTTTTTACGGAGTGTGATGCGAAGTGCGAGAGGCTAGAGCAGACAATTGATTTGCCTTGTAGATACGGACGAGGCTGAGCAGTTAGCGAGTTTGAATGTTTCATCTTGAAAGTTTGCATTGTTTCGACTTGCAAGGGGAATCGCATTCCTTGCCAAATGCAATTAAGTTCTAGTCCTTCGTTTACTTGTTTCGGTAAGTGTTACCAATATTTTAGATTTTTACCCTGGATTCAAAGTCAAAAAGGGATCGCTCTGGATGCCTGGTTAGGCAGAACTGATTGGTTGCTGAGGCAGCCAAATTCGGATTTACGGTGTTGCAGTGTTTGCACTCGTTGCAATCGTAACTAGCGGTGGGAATTGGGCGGTGGAAGTTACACGGTGGACGATTAGCGATCAATGACTGGTTCAGTGTTAAGTTTTGACTTGACTGTACCCTGAAGTTTGGTTTAGTGCGTACTCCGTAGTTAGTTAGTACCAGACTACCGTTAACTCCAGCGTGGAAGTCTGAAGATTCGCTGTATGGAATGATTAATAATGAAGTCGTGACGGGAATGATTGCTAAGCGACGCTGCCAAGGCTGGATGAGCAAGCGAATGGAAGACATTGGAACGATCGTGCACGATGAAAGAAAGAGAGAGAGAGAGAGAGAGAGAGAGAAAGAGAGCGCTTTGGAAGTGGATGTTGGGGACGAAAATCAGCGACTGGTAGGTAGGTAGAGGAGGACTGCCAACTGGTGATGGACTCAGATGGAGCACCGCCCGGAGATAAATTTTTGGCTTTGAGTCACGGGAAAAAATTTCGGGTGGGGCTCGCGTCGGCCGTAGCTTCAGCCGCCCCCGGTGGATGCTCGGATCACGGATTAAAAATCTGGATTTAGGACTTTGGTAAACGTGAAAGCCTAATTCCAGCCCGCCCAAATTTTTCAACATAAAGACCTAAGCTTCTGCCTCCCCCCAGGCCAGATTTGTTCTCACACTCTCACACACTCACACAAACACCAGGAACAGCAAGAATTTAAACATCAAGGGTCCATCTATCCAAAAGCTCCAGAGCAGGACACATCATCAAGCACACTCCTAAACAAAGCAGCCAATCAGACGCATCTCTACGCACGTTCCACTGCTCACCGCTCTCCTCGCCTAAAGCAAACAGCGAGAGACTGAGTCACTCGGCCTTGCCTAACCGACAACAAACACACACACTATATATATACCTACATATATATATCTATATATACACCGCAGCAATGGCTCCCACATTTACCTCTGCAGTTTCTTCTCCCCTCCCCAAAAAGAAAATGAGCATCACCCAGACTTACTACCTCGCCCACACCGCCCGAGGCAAGCTCTCCAAGGAGGCTGCCCGCGCGGACCATGATCTGCGCCTGCTTGTTGGCCACGCCAACCTGCTGGATTCGTTGATGCTCGACCTGGCCAATGCTGAGAGGGAACAAGAACAATGGTTCAACAACACCGTCCGCAACGCCACCAAGAAAGCTCAACCATCCCACATCCGATGGGCAGACACAATCGAAGAGGAGTCCATGGAGGACTACTCCGATGATGATGATGACTCCGACGTCAGCGATGATGACTACTCAGACTACGACGAAGATGATGAAGTTGTCTTTGAAGATCTCACTATCCAACAAGCCGTCCTTGCCGAGCCAGTTCGACGAGCCCCCTCTCCAGCAGCCCAGGTCTCGGAAGAGGAAGAAGCCGAGGAGGAAAACGACAACGAGGAAGAAGAAGAAGCAACTCGCCTCACATTAACACGCTCCCCATCCCGACAACAATCTCCTCCCGAGTTACTCGAGGATCTGTCATCGGATGACGACGAGGACTCGATGCCCCCATCACCCCAACAGTTGGTCATGGACACATTCACCTCCTCACAACAAAAACAATCACAACATCCCTCAAAGCGGGCCGATCTGCTTACAGATACAGAAACACAACCGATGTTTGAAGAGCATGGATTCTTACACCACCATCAAGGAACAATGATTCCTGCCTATTAAAAAAATTTTCCAGCTCTTGTTTACCCATACATCGATTATGTTATGAATATACCCGTGGCGACATTCTGAATCTGCGAGCATTTCTCCGGCGCTTTTCTTTTCTTTTGGTTTTTGGGGTTTTTTTTCATGGTTTGGAAAAAAAAATTGGAAAGCGATACACCAGCGTTGCATTGGATATGATTGAATGACTCGTGTATCGTTTAGGATATGAACACTACTCATGTTGCTTATTTTGATGACTCTCTTCTCATTATTATCCGATCTCCCTCCCCAGTATCAATGAATGATCGGGTTGACGGTTGAGACGGTTTTGCTAGATAGAAAATATAATGACTCTCCAAAGAACTATCTATTCCAATGTACTATTACAACGTATGTTTCCACGTATGTTTACTTTCATTCCTCAGTTGGTCTGCCGAGGGAGGCTAAATTAGATAGCATTAGCTGCATTAGTAGTTAATAGTGTAGTGACTATTAACTACCTAGGTAGCTACTCCGTACCAACTTAGTAATTATGACTCTGCAGATCGGCAGTGCGGCACGCATCGCATCTACTCCGTATCCGTACCTAGGTACTAGTTACCTAGGTACAATTTCCATTTCGCGGACAGGATATATCTTGCCGACAATCTGCAATGCCCTCGTGACCGAGGAAACACTACCCACATCCATGGTCTCAAGATGAGCGATTTTGAAGACCCGCCGGATTCCTGCGGACTGTCACGGTAATATCCGCGGACTTCCTGGGGCGTCATATTCTGAGTCATTTCCACCCCGGATTCTCAGCTACCTAGGTATGCCGCCCTCGGAGGTTAGGAAATAGGAATAAACCGAAATTGCGGATCGACGCAGGGCATGTTGTAAAGAGGTAAGTTCAATCACATGTGTGCTCCGTTCTTCGGATGAAACGATCCTTGCAGGAACTGCTTTTGGTCAGCTGATGCATTTGAACTTTTTGAAGCAAGGAGCAAAGGTGAAGTTAATCGCCGAAGCGGGAGTTCGGAAGTCGGAGTCGGAAGTCGGAAGATTCAGCAACCGTTATCGATAAGAGATAAGATCAAGATAATCTTGATCCATGATCTTATCTTATCGCTTATCGATAAAACGTACTAATTAAGATATGACGCAGATCAAACGCTTATATTGGCCCAAAAATTATTCTTTGAGCCACTACGAGATATTTTGGACCCCTGCCATCTGCAACCAGATAAAATCCCTAATTTCATGTCTTTGCAATCCGACTAAGCAAACGCTCTTAATCTCTTACAAATCGTCCCACTGCCTCCACGATTGCATAAGCTTGATAGTCATTCCAACCTGCCTCCCCTCGTCTCTCTCCTCCATTCTGCTTCTCCCTGTGCTTCAGCCTTCAGCATAGCCTTCCGCTATGCTGCCCGCTCCCTCTGCCATCCTTCCAGCCTTCGTCTTTCTTCCTCTCCCATCGCCAAGAGCACATTGAGTACGGCTCGGATCGTGTTTGCGGATTCCTCTCGAGCAATATAAGCGCGCCTCAATTCCTCCAGCGATACCGCTCCCGCTTGCACGATTCTGTAAGGCGGCTGGAGAGCTAATGCGCGGTCCCTCGCGTATTCCTGGACTATGTCGATCATCTCGTTGATAAGTAGGAGGCGTGAGTTGACTGGTTGATCAGCGACGGTATGATCCTGTAGTTCTTCTTCGTCTTCATCGTTCTGGTTAATTTCATCGCTATCATCATCGTCAACGCCGTCATCGTCATCGCCATCATCATCGTAGTCGTCGTCGTCGTCGTCATCGTCATCATCGTAATCATCATCGTCGTCGTCGTCTGATGCTTCATCATCGGCACTGCCACTGAAGTAGTCTTGGAGTATGTGGTGTGTGACCCCAGTGTCATCGATAATGGTTTGCTGCACTCCAGTGTCTGCCTCATTGATGTCTCTGTCTCTAATGTCATTGACATATCGCTGATCAGAGTCTGGGAAAGTCCCATTTGGCATTACTCTGTGATTCACAAGAGTATGGTTGTGGGCTGCTCTTCTATTATCGTTCCCCATGACAAGCTTGTCGTCTTCTGTGACCTAGACTTCTGGTGGTGTTCAGGAGATATGACGATGCAGGAATGAGAAAACTTCACGAGATTGGACTAGCTTTAAAAAAGGTAAGCAGTTTCCTATCGATAAGATACTAGATAAAGAAAAATTACAATCTTTATTGTTAAAGGCACTAAGAAATAAGATCTAAAATTTTATTGTAACAATGCAGTCTTGTTGGCATTGTCCGTTCTTTACTTATTATCGATATCCTATCTAGGTGCATACAAAAACTGCCACTGTGAATCAGAAAGAATAATCATATTGTCTATAAGACAAGAAAGTTGACTGTTTATCTCAAGGTTGCTTCACTTATTATACAATCTTTATTCAACATATACAGTTGCTTATTGTCTTTGCCCAACTAATAATCTGATACTTCAGTAGCCTGACAATAATTATTATGTCCATATAAGCATGGGGAAAGGCACTAACTGAATCAAGAATATAAATAAAAGATTTCACCCGACAGCGTCTGAATACTATGTATATTTCCTACCGTCACATGACCCAGATTCTCTGATTGGCCAGATCGATATGTAACTCTCCGGCCCGGCACAACATACAACATCAGCAAAGAAGTTCAACCTCAATCTTCAAGAGAGGCTGGCTATGTTAATATTATAACTACCCTCTAAACGACCGACACAAACGGTAAGCCAAGGAGCAGAGCATTTCCTCGCCCACACAATGTCTCTCTCCGAGACCACAACAACGAACATGAGACCACCGCCAATATCACCCCGCTTACTCTCCCACTTATTCACTTCGTTGTCCTCGCACTCCCCCAGCCACACCTCACAGTCACTACCACGCAGATGGCATCTTCGACGCATTCTGCGCAGCGACAACCCGACAGAAATCAATGGCGAACTCACGGGGACCGCGACTTTTCATCCTTTGCATCATAGCCGCAATAATGGTCAGAATAATCATACTATTAACCATAGTGTCCATGAGAGGGAATTGGTGTACAAGGAAGAAGGCGAAATGCCGAGTAATAGTGTGCCTGGCATGGCGGGCTTGAAGTGGACTAAGAAATATATTTGGCGGTTGAACAATAGCAATAACGACGTGAATTCAGAAGACGCGAAGGAGACGAACGGATATCAAGATGTTGAGTCCCATGCTGGCGCTGGCACTGGCGGAATCAGCATCTGGTTCGTCAAGATCAAATCCGGTCGTGAACGAAGAAATCAAAATCAAGAAGAGGAAGAAGAAGAAGAAGAAGACGCGGACTATCTCTTCCACGAATTTGATTTTGGTCATCAACAAGGAGGGTGCACCGATTCCCAGCAGAAAAAGATGGAACCGCCCATCCCACCACCATTGCCATCGTCGTCATTATATCCCGAGACCAAAGTAATACATGCGCGGGGAGACCATCTTTGCATAAAGGATATGTACTACACCGCATACTCGTTCAGGATAGTCCCGGAAACGGGCGAGGTGTTGAGCTGGGCTAGTAGGCATGTCGTCAAGGGGCCGAAGAAGAATCAGGATATTGTGAATCTGTATTCAATGGAGGAATAGAGTCAATATGCCTCGATATAGTTGGGTTATTGCCTACAGATTATAACTCGTTCCTTCTACGTGTTGCGCCTCTTTAGGATAAATACGTTAAGAAACTGCCCTGCATTTCCATTGCACGAAGAGTGTGTTTCGTTTTAAAAAGGAGATATACAAATTTGTCAATACTAATGCTATTAATGAGAGACCTTTCGCAATTGAATTTTTAAGGGTTCTTTGTCCCACAGCGTGAACGTCTTCTGTCCCTGCATCCAATTGCGGCTGTCATCGTGCAGTTCGAGGTCGAAATTCCACAGGACACGACACATTGTCAGACGCATTTCTGCATATGCTAGACTGAAACCGGACAGAGAGTCAGTTAAAAAATGCACAGCGGTTAGGAGGAGGGAACAAATCATACTTCTGTCCAATGCAATTTCGCGGACCATATGAGAAAGGCTGGCTAGCATCTCGCTTGTCGTTCTCAAACCGCTCATCTACGCCCATCCATCGCTCCGGTATGAACTCGTCAGGCAAATAGAAATTACGACTTGATCGATTCGCAGACCACTGGTGAATCCCGACTGCAGTCTTTGCGGGCACAAATCTGCCGCATACAATCTCTCCTGGTTCCGGTGTCTCCCTGGGGAAGGAGTTGGGAGCCGGAGGGTATAATCTGAGAGACTCCTGCAGTACGGCTTGCAGGAATGGCAGGGCAGCTGTTGATTGCATATTGATGTCAGATTCATGCTTGAAAGTGGTGCGGACTTCGTCAGTGAGTCGGTTGAGATGTTTAGGATTGGTGAGCAGGAAATAGAATGCGCCTGATAGCAAAGTTGCTGTCGTTTCGCTGCCGCCAATGATGAATATCGATGCTCCAGCTTTGATTTCTTGCACTGTCATACCATTTTTCTCGTTCGCACGAAGAAAATATGACACTATAAACCGCGTATTAGCTTTATGTCTATTCATGCATATCGACTATCATCTGGGAAAGAAAAAGCACTTACTGAAATCAGGCCGCTCCGTGACTCTCTTCATCCGCTCATCAACCTTTTCTCTGCTGATTTTAAGCTGAAACTGCTGGTCGTTAATCAGATTCTTCGGAATCATGGATATTATGATCAACTCCTTCAAAGGCGACGGAAAACGCCGCGCAGCTCGATACCAGTTCCCGAACTTGACAAGGCCGAAGATAACATCAGTATACCGACTAGGCACTCCCTCAACAAGGGATCCAAACGGACTGCCAAATGCAAGATCACCAATAGTATCAAACATCAAGAAATTAAGCCATTGCACCATATCAACCACGCCGTCATGATCCGCATTCTCTCCCTTCTCGCTACTCTTTTGATTATTATTATTGCTGTTGCTTTCCGGCAATAATGCTCGTTTCTGCAGTTGGTCGATGAACCTATCTGTGTGGACTTTAATAACGTCCTGTTGCGCCGTCAACGCCTTTTCCGAGAAAGCGTATGATTGCAACCTTCTGAGTCGGCGATGATCCTCGTCTTTGGCAATTATAATATGTGTGTCGGTGAACTTTTCAGTGCCGCCGAAGAAGCCGGGGTCCTTCTCGAAGCTGCCTGGGCGATCCCGAGTGCGGTGGCCTGGGGTATGTTACGTTAGCATGGTAGACAAAGGTGTGGCAATGGGTCTAAACATACCGCAGATATCATACCATGCCTGTGCAGTGTTGTACGAAAGCTCGTTTGGCGCGATACGCACTACTTCTCCGTATATATCGTGCAATTCTTTCTGTTTTAGATGCTGTACTCCGGTAAGATCGTAGTATAGGTTGTAGAGACGGGTTGCTCGAGCCAGCAGAGGACCGGGATAGTCTCGTAAGGGATGGAAGTAGACGTTATATATGCATTTCGCGAGGAGGAAGAGGAGAGTCTATGACGTCTATCAGATCAGGTATGGCTTGGAAGGTAGGCACGAATATGCAACAAAATCAGATGCTTGTAGCAGGGCTCTCCTTACGCCGGCAATAGTGTAGAGTACTATGGATGCCCACTGCAACTCTGCAAGAGCCATGGCAGTGATCATTCAGCGTAGATAAAACTGAAGAATAGACCTCGGGACTGTAGCTTTGGAACGTGAAAGTACTGGAACTAGGTCTGAGAAGAGCAAGTTACCTAGGTATATATATAGAATAGAGGAGTACCTACCTAGGTAGCTGCCCGAAAACCGTACAACTTGGAAACGACCTGTCATTTAGGTAAAGGAGGGTATAAATCATAGTCCTATGTAAACCCTACATTTCCGGTTCCATGAACCTATCCGACTTGTACCACTGTACCACTATATAAATAGAACACTATTCTCCGCGCACTTGACACAAAACTGTCTAGTTGTCACTTGCATTCGCTAGATCTACGCATCTGATTGGCCACTTACTTCATGGATGTTTAATCTCACCTGGGCAGATGAGGGGGTCGCAGTGCACCAATACGGTCTATACGAATTATACGAAGACGGGGAAGACGAGTCTCTGATTTGCATGCCTACGTTCTACCTGTTCTAGACATCTGATTCGAATTGATTCTTATGTATGTACGGAGTACATGACGCCGAGCTACCATGTCACCGTTTAAAGAACAGGACACTGCGGGGATATTCATCGCTCAATGCCTACCTTGAATAGGTACTTAGGTAACTAATGCATACGTATATTATTTCATCGAAGCATAAAATATCTATACATCTTGGCAATGTCTGAAATTGATATGGACCGAAAGCCGGAATTTCCCATCATAGCTTTCGCCGAATCAAGTAACTAGCCCTAACCTATCATCTCTTGACAACAACCGCCTCCATGTTACGGGAATATTCGTTTTACGTTTGAAAAAACCATAGCAAGACTATGTGTAGACTATTTTTGTGGTCAACTTTAGATAACTCTGTCCTTCTTTTCTGTAAAGTGAATAACATCTTATTTTCGGAGCATCAAATTGTGAAGTGACATTACAGTAGACTGAAAAAGGAACACGAAATAATGGAAGAATTCATATCCAACCATCAATTAACCTAGGGTCAGCGGCTTCTCTTTTCATGCCTTTACGCAGGAATGCGGTTGCATGGATCTTTTGCGAACTTGAGAACGCAGCTGCGGAGCGAGTGATTCTGTCGGAACATCCTGTAGGCAAGCAGGGCTGCTTTAACAGAATGAAAACTGATCAAGATTTTGATATTAGCCGCTTCCTGCTCCCACAATGGGGTATCGGCGTCCTCCACAATATCAATGTACATGAAGTAAGTCTCAACGCAGTCCTTAAGGTATGTATCGGCGAGTATTTCTTCAATGTAAGCAACCATTGACTCGGTCACCTCAGCGATTGTCAAGCAGCGAGTGCACCCGTACTTTGAGATTGACTCTTCCAGAGATTGGCCCATCGGGTACGTCGCGGTTTTCTCAAGAGCCACACAAGCTCGGACGCCCTGTATCATCAGACCTTTCTTCTTTGCGTACTTGCAAAACTTCGTGGCCGATTTCTCATGCACAAACACGACTCTTGCTGTATGATAACCAGTGATCGGAAATGTGTTAAGCAAAGCAGCCGAGAGTACGTCTCCAAAACAAACCTCGGCAAGTACCCTGTCCAGCGTAGTATTTTCAGGGAGGTTTTCGATGCGGATGGTGCGGTATATATCCTTGTCACCAGCTTTTGGCAAGTAGCGTAGACCGTATTGGAAGATCCATTCGTCTTGCAGCTTGGTCTCGCAGTTACCCATCGAATACAACATGGCCTGCTTCTCCTCGTCTTTGTCCTTGAAAAGACGCATAAACTTCCACGCGATCGTCCCATCCCACGGTACCACATCTTGTTTCTTCTTACCCACTGCAGCCTGTGTGCCATCGGTGACAGTATTTTTCGCGCTGGTCACCTCCAGAGAGTCTGATGATGGAAGTTGTGTAGTAGGTAAAGCCGGCACAAATTCAGGACTGCTCGCTACCAGACTGGGCTGTGTGTGAGACTATAACATGTCAGTTGCAGCAGACCAAAGGGATGGCAGAACGTACACTTTTAGATGGTGTTTGGGTAGAAACAAATTCTTGGCTGCTTGCTACCAGGCGAGACTGCAGGCGTGTCTAACTCATGTTAGTGGTGGGTATATCAAAGAGACAGTAAAGCATACACTAGCAGATGGGGTTAAACTAGGAAATTCGGATCCATTGTTTATGGGAATAGTAGCCTAAAGCCTGGTTAGCCTTTGCTCAGATAAGATTTGCATCAACTAACCTTGCTAGCTGGCGTCAGGATGGGAGTGCTTAGCAGAGTAGGCTCATCCAGTAAGCTCAGCGATGCAAACAACTGGTCGCCAGCTGTAATAGATGCACTTTTGCCATTGGTGTGGGCTACTTCCACGGAGCGTAGATCGTCACCATGAGCATTGTGAGAGGCCTGTAAACTCAATTAGTCCCCTCCAAAGATATATCATCATTTCATGCCTACGATTGAAGTTACTGGTACTGGTTGAGCAAGAGGCTGAAGCTGAAGATAGGATTTGGTGAAGCTGGGAGCTTCCTGTGCTCCCTTGGTGGCGAGAGCGTGTCGTAGAGCCTTGTTCTCGTCCTCGACGTACTGCATTCGGTACTCGAGAACGCGTTGCTGGGCCTGCAGGGCATACACAGTCCGTTCAAGGAGCTCGAGCCGGTGTCTCACTGGTGAGCCTGATGTGTCCATGGTGTCTGACGTGTCTAACACTGAGAAGAGCACTAGACGTGTTGTTTGGAGATGGGGGCAATGCAGTCAAGTGAAGAAAAGAAGGAGTGAAGTGAAGTGGGAGTCAGGTGAGGAAGGCCCCTGCCTTTCTCAACGACGAGTCTCGCTTTCCCCTGCGTCTACCTAGGTAACCTGCCGGCTCTCAGGCTCTCACGCCAATCTATTCATCTCTGTTACTGACAATAAGAGGAATTGTTTGAATGAAATGAGATGTTGGGCTGTTTGTGCTCACATTGTGCAAAAATCAAAAGAAAAGAAAGAAAGAAAGAAACATTCAAATTATGCCTATACATTTATCTATAAATATGATGACTTTTTCTTTTCAACTCTTGCACAAATCTCAGATAACATTTGCCCAACTTTGTCAAAGTCCTCCAAGGTCAGGTAGACTTGCGCACTCAATCTCACCCACAGATGGCCTGCATGATAGATCAAGGGAGCAAAGGCCTTGTACTCCTGAAACATGGCCTTCTCAATCCATGCACGTACAGACTCATGCTTTTCTTCTTTGATATCCTCATTGGAGAAGGTAAGCGGCAACCGAACCATTGTCAAAGGACATTCCCTCTGATCGTCATCTCCAAGGACCTCTGTTCCAAGAATTCTAGCCACACAATCTCCTCCTTGCTTTGCAAGATTGATAGTGTATGCTAGAATCTTGCCTTCACCACCGCAGTGCTCTTTCCTGAACTTGATAGCGTCCTGAACACACAAATACGGCGCATAATCCATAGTGGCCACGAAGTCGAACAGATACACAAATGGTGAATTCACATTCGAGGGCATTGGATTGTGAACCTTTGGTCTTCCTGGGCGGTTTGCAGGATTGTAGCCATGGGATATAGGGAGTGTGGTTTTGATGAGATGCTGATTTCGAGCTGGAACGTGTAGGATTGCACAGGAACGGGGTGTGTAAAGCCATCTGAAGTAAGCATGTCAGCAACAAGGTTTTTCTTGTTAAATCTTTTGGTCGATTGCAAGACTGAGACACACTCACTTGTGTAGATTGCTAACGAAAAAGTCGGCATCCAGGCTTTGCATATCAAGTCCAATACACCCAACACCATGGGCACCATCAACCAGACTGAGAACATTGTACTTCTTACACAGGGAAACCATCTTTTCAAACGGCAAGCGAATACCTGGGAGGCTCGATACCGTATCGAACAGAGCGACACGTACCCCTTTTTGGGAGATTGCATCATCAAACCTTTTCAAGATCTCATCACTAGATATCGGATACTGTATATCCACTCTGACAGCCTCGACCGAATCTTGCGGTTTAAAGGTATCAACAATATGAACCACAGCCTTCTCGCAGGCACTATACGTTGTCCCCAGATAAACAATCTTGTCGCCCTCCTCGTACACTAGGTTGCGCAAAACGACGTTGACCCCGGTTGTGGCATTGGCGACTAGCACCACATTGTCAACGTCAGCATTGATTAGCTGCGCAACTGCGCTGCGAGATTCGCGCATCAGTCCTTGCAGTTCATATCTCAGGAACCCGTCGGGCTGGGCATCGATACGCTGCAGATAATTGTTCAGCGCGTCTCGGACGGCAATAGGGTAGGCCCCGTATGAGCCGTGGTTGATATTGATATTGCCAGCGGCAAAGGGGAAGGAGGAGAGCAGCTGGGCTCCAAAGTTGGAAGAACCGTCAGATGAAGCCATTTTATCTTGGGCCCTTTCTTCGTATGCCTTTGAAGAGACCGCCCAAGGCCCATTATATAGAGTGTACCACTGTACCGTATCGTGCTCGGGTACCCACAGAGATCTGAGTCACAACCTTGAAGCGGGCATAAAGCGGCCATGAAGCGGCCATATCTATAAAGGAACCATAAGTGACTCATATAGAAACTTTGATAGCAGTCAATTGTCGCTTGCATTGCAATTTGAATGGCTAAACAGAGAGATGATGGATAACAACAATTGAACTCCACGCTCCTCCTTCCATAACGGGTCAAGGGCCTGTCACAGGGCGTGCGTCTAGATCGTGAATCAGTCAAACCTATAAAAAAATTATTATATAGTAATATACAAACACGTCGATTGAGAACGACCTGGTCCTAGAAGAAGGGCGGGGATGAGCATTGACGATTTCTAAACCTGCTACTCTAAGAATGTGAAAATAAGAAGCGGAAATGCAAATTTTATAAATAAAAATACAGTGCCGTGACAACTAGTGACTGGATCTCATAAAAGCTCGCTTACTATATAAACAGACCAAAGAGCAGAATCTGTATCCGATTCTCGAACATCCCCTGCATGTGTTGAGTCCATAGGTTATAGAATGTGCCTTGTCTTCTTTCGGTTGTAGGCTCGTTGATCCTTCAACCACTGCCGATACCCTTGCACACTTCCAATCTTCTCGCCGTAGTAGTCAGGAACGGGATTCGCGATGGAGTTGGCGGAAGGGTCGACACGGAAGCGCTTGATACGGTCGAAAAATTCTTTCTCTTTCTGTAAATAATATTAGTCAGAATCAATTAACGGGGGGGAGAGATGGAAGTACTCACAATAGCAACTCCACTCCGATATTGTCTGTTGACGAGGCCCCAAAGTGTATTGCCGAGAATTGGGCCGATGAGCCATCCCAGAGCGCCACAAGCAGCTGTAGCAAGACCAAGGACAATGAAAGGATCTAGCCCCATTACCTGCGCACCGAGTGTGTCAATGTCCTGTGTCGAAAGTACTTGAACGCCAATGGCAGTGCTGGCAATAGACGCCAGAATCGAGGAAGCGAGTGAGTAGCGTCGGCGTGAGGCACGCAATTTGAAGAATGTGTTCCAGTCAAGCAACGCTGCGGCACTTTTTTTACTGATAGTATCCGACTGGGTCTGAGTAGAGGCCGCGGCGCGGAGTCCGACAGATTCGCTGAAGTTGCGTTTGATGGATGTGGTGATGATGACCTGCGACGAGAGGTGCTGCGAGTTTGTGGCAGTAGCTGCGCGTTGGAGGGAAATCCGTGTTCGCGCAAGGCTATTCATCAATGTATTCTTATTTTCAATCAGGCATTTCGTCGACATGCCGCTGACATAGCGCTTCAGGACGGATTGCTCGGTTCGTGGAGAGTGCTGGGGGAAAGCTGTGGGTGCGAGTGGAGTGAAGCAGCAGTAAAAACGAGAGCCTCCCAAGGCCGCGTTTCGCAGAGAAGCATTGGCCACCGAAGAATGCATCTTGCTGGACTGATTGACGAGATAAATTCTAGCAAGAGAGTGAGATTCTGCTGGTGTTGGCGCTATGCTGTGTTGTGCTGCAAGAGTTTGTCGTTCGGCGAACTTCGAAGATTCAAGATGTCCCAGCCCCACTTTCGTGATTATGTAATGTCCAGGTTCCGCTCCGATTGTCATTGGCTGGTCTCGACGTCTCGTAGATGTACGTATGACTATGTAGTATGTAGTATGTACTATTTGGTGTTTATATCTACAAACTATGAGTAGAGATGGATGAATTTTGGTCTATGTTTTTCTATGTGGTGTGATTATTCACAGTATATCTGAATATCCATGACCGCCAGTATAATTCCAGATGCCATATTCAACACCGTCGTGGTCGAGCGTTCAATTGTGGAAATCAGGCTCTTTGACGTCTCCTGATCGTGCCCGTGGGCACTCCGGTCTGCCGAATCCATTGACGCGCCCATAGAGCCATTTAAGTGTAACGGTGTTGACCGCCATCAAAAAGGCGCTTACGAAGAAGAGCCCGATGCGTCCCTTAGTATCCAGCAACTCGAAGAGCGGATAGGGATACCTATTTCCTATCAGTCAAGATTCTTTATAGTCGGACTGCAATGATAAAGGCTCACCCTCCGTTGACAGTATAGCATTTTTCAATCCAGAACCAGTACCCAAAAGCGATGCAACTGGATAGACCCATAGCTGGAAGGGCGGAGATTGTCCAGGGCGGCGAGAGTAAGAGAATGTCAATCAGCATTACAATGCTTGGAACCAAGTGGAAGCCCAGATCTATACCAGTTTAGTAACCGCGGAGTTTTGTGTGTGGAAGGAAGTCGCTACCTACCGACGTGAAAAGGAATAATAAAATTATCTTCCGGCATCAGAAGATGCGGATCAATCTGACAATGTAGTTAGAGAAGCCGGAAGTAATTGACAGTTTGCACGCTCAATACCAATCTGATCCCCCAGTACAACAGGCTGATCAATACTTCCATTGGAGCACTGCATACTGACAGTAGGTTTTTCAACAAGAAAAGTCGCCGAGAAAGCGTAATATCTGCTAACAGGCCAACGGCAAACGTGCAAGTCGACAGTGAAAGACCGATAATAGTCAGAAAAACGAAGTGCCAACCGAATCCGTCCGAACTTGGGGCTATGGTCAACAAGTTGCTCCTGGCTCAATGAAGTTCTGGTTGCCACTCACGCATGATTTGGGTTGTCGACAAGGCTAGCCCGAAAGTTAGTTCAACGCAGCTGTGTCCCGTTGGTTGGAGAAATAAACCTACAATTTGAACGACGAAAAGAAACTAGCCAGTCCAAACACCTAGGTTCCGGTCAGCCATGGATCTTCTAGAGTGAATAGCTCGAAACAACTTAACCTACATGGACTAAGGCGGAAGCTCCTCTGCTAGGGCTCGGGAGACGTTGGAGCGGGTGATGCTTCAGCAGCGACTCTGATTTCCTGGAGAGAGGCATTGTGACACGCCTGTTGTGTCGTGTAGACGGCAGAGGCGGAACTTGGAAAGTTGAGGCTTTGAAACTCCAACGTCATCAACAACAAAAGCTGGCCAAGGCTCTAAGCCTTAAGGCAGCAAGGTTCCAATCCAAGCCTTGGGCTGCCAGCCAATCGGAGATCATCTTTTTGCCGATCGGAGAGACTACGCCAGATCAGGTCTAGCGGCACCCACTTAGAAGCCAGATCCGGATCGGATAAAGTTGTTCCGGCGCCGACGCCCTGTCAACATCTCCGCAAATCTTCTCCTCTCAGCCAAGCAACAACGAAGTATCAGGCGTTATCAGATCAAACCAGGACATCTAAATTGCTGCACAAAGCGTTATCGCCGCGTTGCAGCAAAATATATATTCCATAACAGCACGCCCTCGCCTTTCCCTCCAACAGATCGCAACCGGCGAATCCCGGCCAATTGTCTACCTCGATGACTAGGAACAAGGAAATCAATCCGTCGATGAAAGCTCCAATAATTCTAGGAGCCTCTACAGAAAAGTATTTTAATAGTTTCTCGAGGACGTGAAACCCGGATTCAAGGCTTGATGGCTGCGTACCCGTGTGCAATATCCTATTCTAGTCTTCCACCCACATCTGCCAGGCGCTTAGTCTATAATGCCGCGACCAAAACGGCCAGGCGCGCCTGAACCTAAACCGAGAAGTCGTCATGGATGCTGGTGAGTGCAGAGATGGGGTTTTAAGCCGAATTCCTGCCTTCCGATTTCAGAAAAAAAATGAAGTAACAAGCTAACAATGGCTAGGCCCTGTAAAAGACGTAAGGTCAAATGGTATGTGCGGTTTTAAAAACTTTGATAGATGCGCAATTTAGCAAAATTCATACTAAATATCTGGAAGTGACGAAGGAAAGCCATCATGCTCAAACTGCCTGCGTCAAGGCGACACGTGCGATTATAGTATTCGCCTTAACTGGGAGGGTCGTACGAAGAGGAAAGCTCCCGATCCTACAACACCAAGTTCAAATTCAGGATTTGTGTCGTCTCCAGCCCATTTCGAGCAGTCCTCGTTGCCCTCTGGAGTAGATCACGCTTCCCCATTAGGGATATCAGGATCGATTCAGCACCAATGGTCTGTAGTCTCAAGTCCGTATACAGCCTACCCTGGCAATATATGGGCCTCAGGAACTACTCCTCTCTCCCCTCCATCGGTGTCTGCAAAGTCGCCTACCGGTTCTGATGTGCATAGCATTGCATCTATCAGTCATGCTATACCTACTACTGATAGCCCAGCGGCGCGATCCATGGCTGGGCGAGTGATACCTTCGCCAGAATTAGGTTCATCTGTAGCAGTACATGAGACTGTGCAATCCTCGCAGACATATCCGTTCTCGGATTCCTCCGGGCTTGATCCTATACGGGTTGGGTTCAACACGCTCTCTTCGTTCTCGTTTGAGGCCAATTCTGTTTCACAGCCAGTTTCGTTTCTACGTGATTCAACTGGAGATGCAGTGACTGAATCAATTTCGCACCAAAGCAACTCGTATAGGGCCAAACGTTACAAGACGCAGGATGAGAATGCCCATTATCAGCATCAAGCACCGGCAACCTATGCTACAAATCAGTTACCGTCTGAGTCTCTTGGTCAAGAAATCGATGACAAGATCTTCGGAGTGAGTTCTCCGCCAGGACCGGCGAGACGGAAACCGATAGTGAGCGGCCATGAGATATTTTACGGGTTTGACTGCGGAAATCCCGATTACGATCTGAATCAAAACGACGACTCAGAGGCAATTGCGCCAATAAGTCCATCTGAGGAAGTCTTCGAAGATGAATTTCTAAGCCCTGCCTCAGAAGAGACGCCCACGGGATCTCTCCATCTCCGAAGAAGATCGTCTTTCACAACAGGTGCTACAGGCAGAGGCTATTATGTGACGCCTGTTCGTGTCAAGATACCTCGGAGGATGGCACCTTTGCCATCAACGCTACTGGACAATCCCATGAACCTACTGTATTTCCACCACTTTATCGATCATACTGCTCGGATATTGGTTCCTCATGATTGCGATCAGAACGCCTTCCTTCAAGTTTTACCTGCAAGTAAGTAGTTGAACAGTACTATTTACCGTATTTTCGTAAAAAGGGGTTTTATCTTACTTGTGATGAACAGTGGCCATAACAGATCCGAACCTTCTTAACCTGATGCTAGCCTACTCGGCCAGCCATCGGGCCCGGTTCTTGCGCCATCCAGAACCGTCAAATCGAATTGCTCACTGGGTCAGAGATGTTTTCCCTACCCTGCGGCATGCGCTGAACCAGCCTCAAGAAAAAGTCACCGATAGTCATCTAGCAACTGCTATCATGCTTCTGTCTCTGAAGATAGTCTCTCCAAGCACTTTCGAAGTACCCATCACATGGCAGACGCATCTTAAACTTGCCAGAGATCTGTTTGTAGCTCGCGGAATTCATCATAATGCTCGCCCCGATAACAAAGTGGCTTATTTCCTTGCACACTGGTTCGGTTATCTTGATATTGTCGGAAGCCTGTCTTGCCGACACAGCGGACCCCCCTTGCTGCATACAAACTATTGGTCAACTTCGACAACGCACGGAATCTCAGATGTCAAAATTAAATCTGAAGATTACGATAATAATGACGATGACGATGATGACGATGATGATGATGACAATTACAGAGTTGACTGTTTCTCTGGATTCACACCTCGGACGGGTGCCCACTTGGCACGGCTTGCACACTTGACCCACCGTTGCGACAGCGATCGGTTTGACGAGGCGGGCAATTTTATGGCAGACTGGACTCCATCCGCAGAGATACTGCAAGCCGGCGAATCGCTGTTGCAGGACATGCACCGCACCAGACAGCGCGGTCATGTACTGGGAACGCACCACACGGAACTGGAGGACGACGAGATGATCGCCATAGACCTGGCATTCCACTGGTCGGCCGTTGTTCACATCCACCGGCGTGTTCTGGGCAGTAAGCCGCATTCAGCAGAGGTGCAGGAGGCGATCGACCATCTTTGCAGCGCTATTGCCCGAATTCGCACGGGCAGTTCCACGGAGTGCTCTGTGCTCTTCCCACTGTTCACTGCGGGATGCGAGAGCCGCGATCCACAGCAGCAGCTGGAGATGTTGGCGCGGGTGATGAATTTCGAAGCAGAAGGTCTTAAGCAGGTGCGTATAATTAATTGAATTGGTCCTTTGGCCGAAAGCTACTTGGCTAATACTGATCTGATACAGTTCAAAAATGCTCGCAAACTGATGCAGCGATGCTGGGCAGAGGATCTGCCGTGGATGGCGCTGGGGCAGGGGGAGTTCCTGGGGTAGTTGATCAACATACAGTAGATAGTAAGTAGATAGTAAGTAGTAAGTAGTAAATAGTAAAATAGAAGACGCTGCAGAACATAGAAGGCGGTTCGTATTGACAATGACGACATAGCACGTGATCACACCGCCAACATTGAACAACAATAGAGAAATCTCCAGTTACCTACCTAAGTTACCCAAGAGTAAGTAGTTAACTAGGCAGTATTTCAGTCGTAAGTGGACAATTGTAAGCTCACCCTTAGTCAGTCAAGCTGGCTATTGCGTGCGCAAGAAAAGTGGCTCACTGTCTTGTCTGACTCTGAGATGGCGAGTTTCCGCCTCAGGCAAAAATCCATTTCCAAGTACGTAAGGGCAAGTTCTACTTGGTCGGCAGTTGCCTTAAGCATTAAACATTGTCAACCTCCATGTTCAGAATCCAATCTCTCTTTTTGTCCTTCACTTAGTCCTAGTTAATAATACCACTTCAAAAGCCATTCGCTCGCTGTATACTGCCATTCTCTGAGTCTCGCCATCTCTATTTCCTTCTCTCTCTCTCATATTCTCTTAATGTCGCCGGGCCGCGCAGTGTCCCATGGCCGTGGAGGCGCAGGTAAGCCTTTAGCTTCTTTATTTTTTTGCTTCAACTAGAATATCGCCTTGTTTCTTTCCTACGGTACGTTGTGTTGACTCACGCAAAACGAAATCAGGAAACATCCATGCCGACGGGAAGCCAACCACTGCCGCCGACCTCGTCACACCCACCATCAAGCAGGACTTCTTCACCACCGGTCGAGGAGGCTCGGGCAACATGATGTACAACGATAAAGAGCATCCAGAACTGGCACGGGGCAGCCAAGATGTCGAGAAACCCCCGAAGCGTTCAGATGAGAATGTGCAGTTCACAGGCCGGGGTATGTAACAACCACTAACCACCAACCACCCCCACCCTTGATCTCCTAAGATCGGCCCCTAACAATAGTATCTCTTTTAGGTGGCGTTGCCAATGCCGTGATTCCCAACGTCGAAGAGCAAAAGGCCAAAAACACTGCTGCTGAGCCGCAGCCCGAGCGCCTGTCAGCAAAGGACCGGCCCAAGGAAGTGCCTGGTGGCAAGACCACATGAACGGACCTCTTGCGTGAATCGAGCCTGTCTCTGAGTTTTCAACCTCTTCAACCCTCTTTTGGAAAGCGCGAAATGGATGGGGGATATCCCAGGATGCTGCTAGCCGGCTGCTCATTTTGATTTCTTTTTCTTCTTCTTCTTGTTTGCTTGCTTTGGAATACCCTCCCCGTCAAAATGGCGTACAGGCGCATAGGCGCATACTAGGCGCATCTTCCTATGGTCTTCCCTGATTGTCTGTATTGTTATATTTCTCTTAGTAATCACGATTCACGCTTGGAGTGGAAATCACGGTTTCAGACTTGTTGTATAGTTATTAGCAGAAAAGGTTACTGATCAAGAAGTGAAATAAATATATATTTTACTGACCAACTAAGTTGATTGTAATCTAACATTGAAAATTAGTTATTATTTAGGTATGTATGTATTTAAATGTACCTAGTGAGAGAGGGTCCGATGCCCACACCATTAAAGGATGATCATTATAGGTAGTACCTAGGCAGTTAAATCATGGCCTTTCCCCCAGGAGCCACCTAGCTAGCCATGTTATAAAACATTTAAGAAGTATTGGAAAGAAGGAAGAAAGAAAAAAATAGATTATAAAGTGGACTCCCAAAGATTCCCAATTTCTAGCCTATAAACGCCGCCTCCTCTGGCCTGTTTAAAACATCCCTTTTCCAATCAATCCAGGAAACAAAACACCAACTCCAGCCTACGGATATCAATGATGAACAATAGCAAATAGTATAGTTACAAAGAAGGAGAACAGAAAAGGTAGAAAAGCGGTAACAGGGGGGAATAGCAAGTATTAATGATCTGGAAAAAGCCAAAGGAAAGAAAAAAGAGAAAGGAAGGAGGATCAATGCAGACGTACTACTTCTACTAGTAGCAGTCTTAGTCGTAATCGTCGTCGCCATCTCCACCTCCACCACGTCCCTTGACGCCATCCTTGCGGATAGGGATTTTGATCCCTTGCAAAGCAAAGCATTTGCTCAATGGTGTGCTTTCAATAACGCCAGGGAACTTTTTGGCTGAGAATACTTGGAACGGCTCAGAGAAGACAGATGCCAGAACCGGCGCCGATCCGTGATTGAGGACTGGAGCGCCTGAGGCATCTGGAGACTGTGATGTTCCAACATTGACGAAATTCATCTTGAGACTGTAGAAGGATCGTTAGTCTGGCTGCCGTCTCTGTATATAAAGGAGTAAAGGAGTAAAGGAGTAAAAGAGTAAAAGAGTTGGTTGATTGTATCATACCGAAAAGTCCCCTCTGTGCGGACACTCAAATCTTGCAAAATGAACCATACACCAATCTTATTATCTGGATCCGTCAAACGAAACGCACTTGCGCTCAGACTTCCAATGAGATTTCTCGTGAACATCCCTCCCGGCGCAGCTGTTGGTGATGACAGATTAGACGGCTGCATACCGCCTTGGTAGTACCCGCCGGCATAATATGGAGCTCCCTGAGGCGTGGTATAGGGATTCTGATACATAGAAGTTTGGCCGTAGTAGCCGACTTGTTGGTGATATCCCACTGGCTGCTGCGGGTACGGAGGCTGGCCAAACGGAGGGTATGTAGGTGAGATATTGCTCTCCTGCGGAGGGGGTGGGTATGACGAGGATGTTGCAGTGGAAATAGACGGCGAGTTGGCAGAGTGGCGTACGAGATTCACTTCGCTCGTGCCATCGGCATTCCATAAGTCGACTGTCAGGACGTAAAAGGATGTGTCGATCTCATTGATATCAATCTCTTTGTCTGTGGAAGCGTCCCTCACAATCAGTCTGATACATGGAGGCGGAGTGATTGGCCGGCGGTCCTGGGAGTGTTTGCTGTCAGCGCATTGATCCATCCTACACCAGTATGCCCTGTCTCTTTATATACCTTATCGCCAAATCCGCACATGCGTGCTCGGACCGGTTGCTGGACGACATGCAGCGACCATATTCGGCCGCCATGAACCGTTGACACGGGCTTCAGATGTTCGGTAGACCGCAGCGGTCCGCTGGTCGTTGTTGTTGGGTACGCAGGCACCGGGGGAGCAATGCGATCCATAGAAAGTGGTGGCGGGATTGGCTGGGACCTTTCATGCTCGACAGCGGCGTACATGGTACAGAGAATTGTGGTACTGCAGGGCGATTCAAGAGAAGTGGAAGGGAAGGGGGAGAAATTAGTTATATTGGGGCATTAATGATTTAGATCGGACCAGGAAGATCAGAGACGGAAGCGGAAGGAGCAGAGAAGTACGTATTATACGGGGCGGGGCTAAGCCGGATTGGGCGGCTGTCTGCGTAATCGCCAATACGCGGGACGCACAAAGTTATGGCAGCCTGGACGCAGCTCAGGTGTATGACGGCGTATGCTGTAAGATAACTAACTAACAAGGGAAAGTCTTGGCTTCAGACGTTCATGTGACTTGATAAAGCTGAAAATTTAAAATTTAACGTAGAATCGTAGAATCCGGAAGGAAAAAAAGCACAGTAAGTTTTTAAGGACTACCGCTTTCCGTTTTGGGAATCAAAGCTAGCATTATGCTTGAACACGTGATTATTTGATCTTCTAACTACGTGCATCTTTTTCGTTCACCCCTTCCAGCTTTGGGGTAGATTGAGTGATCTCCCTTTTGAAGAATATGCAACAGATCATGAAATAGACTGAAAAGGTCCGAATAATTCAAAATAGAAACGTGAACGTATGCACGGGAAGGATAGGAGGAGCCTGGAGGAAGGAATAGGAAATAGATATACGGACAATAGGATAGGGAAAAAAGTATATCATTCAAATAATAAAAAGTGGAAAAGACAAACGGCCTATCCAATGATCTCTTCTGTCTCTTCGATGATCTCCTCCACAATCTCCTCGACAACTGTGTCGGCTTCGGCTTCGACGGCAGCCTTCGCCTTGGGAGTATCGACGGGTATCTCTTCCTCGGGCAGACCTTCGTCTTCCTTCTCCTCGACCAGAAGCTCCGTTTCTTTCCGGACCCAAGCCAGCCATTCGTTGAGGACACGCTTGCGCTTCTCGACCACCGCCGTGTTCGCAATGTCGACCGCGTATTTGTCTTCTTCGTCGAACTCCTTGGAGTACTCGCGCAGGTTCTTCCGCACTTGTTTCTGCTCCTCCTTGCTCAGCAATGTCGGGGGTCGTGGCCGCCACAGGAACTGCTTGAACTTCTCTGTAGGGTGTTCCGCCAGCGTCTCGCCCGCAAATGTGTGAATATTGTATCCGTTCTCCATCGAGTGAGTCCAGACACTAGCGCTACTGACAACATAACGGCCCGTTGGATCCCAGTCAATATCCGTGACACCGTAGTGCTCTGCGGTCTTCAATAGCATCACATTGGCGTTCAAGTCCTTCTCCTGCTCGGGCTTTTCACCTTCAAAGTCCACATCCCAGAAATCGAGATCGAAGCTTGACTGCGAATGAACCGTGGCAACAACCACGAACCGTCCCTTGGGTGACCAGTAGATACCGTTGCTATTTTTCCGCTCTATTGTTCGTACAAGTCGGAAGTTTCCAATAGTCGGGCCCTTGACCTTTTCTGGTGCAAAGAAAGATACTGCCGTCTTGGGAGCAGTTGCTGCTCCGGCAACTGCCTCACCGGATGTGATGACGACGAACCGCTCGCCCTTTGGCTCCCACGCAAAGTTGATGACTGTATCCTTCAAACTATCAACCACTTCAACCGGTACTCCTTTTTCTTTAATGCGGAAAATTTCGAGATTTGTGGCCATGCTCTTCTTGCTCTTGCTGTGTCGGTCAACCTTGACACAAAGGAAAGCCGCTTGCGATTGCCACTAGAGACATGGTCAATATGAATATTACTTGTTTGGAAGTGTGTGAGAGAGAAAAGAGGGCGACTTACGTGAAGCTTGACATCTGAGACTAAGAACAGGTTTCGTGTACGGACGATTTCTTTCGAGGGAACACTCATCAATCCCACTTTTGCGGGATTGCTGCCAATTTCAGGAGTCCAGTAGGATAATAATTGTTCGTAGCGTTTAACACCCTCTCGGACGACTGTAGCAGGAGCCCACTCAAAATCCACGATACCGTCGATCTTGACAGAAGTCTTATCGAGCAAGTTCATGCGGGGCAATTCGTATATTGAAATAGACTGTCCCAGCAGCATTCGGGCAACATATTTCTCATCGGCCGACCACTTGAATGCAGGCCATTGGATTTTCTTTTTAGGTGCGGCTGCATCACCCTCGGCGCCGCCTGCTAGATCATGCGCCACAAAGGATCGCAGAGGCTTTCCTGTTTCGAGATCCCAAATGACTATGTGCTTTCCATCTTCTTCGTAAGTGAGCGGCCCCGGTTGGCCCTCTTCTACTTGAATCGGCCGCGCTGACCATGTGGTGAGATACTTCTCGCCGGGGGAGAATTCAACAAGTTGAACAAAGGGGTGTGGCAATTGTTTCTGTTTGGAAAACGCAGGTCCTCCCCAAAGTTGCACACCCTGGGGATGTATCGAAGCAAGGAATGTTCCTTGTGGCGACCATTGCACGAAAAGTTGTGTCCAGTGAGGGCGATCTACCACATTTTCGGGGGCATCCTTCTTCATGTTCCAGAAAACGCCAACTTTGTCTCCTCGGTAAAGAGCAAACTGGTCTCGGGCATTCGGGTCGCCCAGCCAGGATCGCAAATGTTCCTTCTCCTTGAACGGCTGTATCTCGGGCGGGGTGTACTCTTCCTCGATACGTCCTTCACGGCCGTAGCGTTCGATATCTGTGAGTTTGTTGACTAAGAGGGTGTGCTTCCTATCAAGGGGAACGGCGTGTAATTGCTTCACTGCCGCCGTCGCTTGTTCTGGCGTCTCGTATTCAACGAAGGCATATCTGAAACGAAATTGTCAGGATTTTTTCTTGCTGTCATGCAATCTTCTGTAAATTTTCCTTACCCTTCAGACTTATTCTCCGCGTTCATGGGCATGTAAAAGTCGACCACGTGACCAACCGTCTGCAATTTTTTCGAAACATATTTCACGAGTTTATCCTTGTTGTCCTCTGTAAGAAGTGGTTAGTGGAAGGCCGGTATCGTAGCTAAGCGGGCAAAAATTTCAACCCACCCGGTACGATTGGGAGACCATCGAGAACCACAAAGGCATCGTAGCCGGATTCTAATCGGACTTCGAACTGCTCGTGGAGATCTGTTATTCCTTGTCAGCTGCCGCAAATCGGGGTAGATTCTGATTTTGATGATTTTTTTTTTACCGTCAAAGTTGATCTCGTCAATATCGAACTCGTCGTCCGAGAGGTTGTCGATGCTGGGAGCCATATTGGGGCAAACCGAAGCAGGTACCAGCGGTAGAAGTCCAGCTGCTCGTATAGCGAAGGCGCGCACAGCGAGGTTGTCGTGGAGCTGTCCGGTTGAAGTTCCAGTTCACTAAGTTTAGATCTAAGATTGATTGAAGATTGAAGATTCTGTGTGTGCTGCTTAGTCAGCCATGCGGGGCGGCGAGCCAGACAAACCAGGCAAACAGCAGCCCCACGTGACCTGATCATCATGTGACTTCATGTGACTTCATGCGGGCGATCTCCAAACTCCAAACACGACAGGCGTTCCTGCATCATCTTCTTTTCTTTTTCTTCTCTTTCTTCGTCTTCTTCCTCTTCTTCTCGTTGTTCCTCTTCTTCCTCCCTTCAAGGGCCTGCGCATGCCATTACGGCCATACTGTCTCCTCCTCCCCCTTCTATCTGTATGGCCTGCCGTTGATGATCGGACTGTCGACCGAGCTCCAGCTCGCGCTGCCCATGCCCCACCCGTCATCGTCCTAACTCCCAAGCGCCGGCATTAACTACTAGTTGACTCCTTCCGTCAACCTTATATTGCCAATTTGCTACCAGTCTACCATCGCAGGTCCAGAGGCCAGGATGTCGCGTAAGTCGATCCAAAATCTGTCTCGAATGGAGCCATTGCGACTGACCAATCGCTCCGCACAGTCTCGCCAGAGCAGCGCGCTTCTTTCACGAAAGTGATTGACTCTATCCTGGCTGCCAGTGACATCAACACTATTTCCTCAAAACGCATCCGGCAGGGCCTACAGGCCACCGTCGACTATGACCTCAATGACTACAAGGTTGGCTTCTTAGGTGGTAGCCACGACTACATCGAAATTGTTCGCTAACATAGCGCAGTCAGCTGTCAAACAGTTGATAGTGGAGCGATTTGACATCTTCGCGAATAAGAACGGCAACGAATCCACGCCCTCAGAGGACGTCATCCCCTCAACTGAGGTCGCCAACGGCCACGCCCACCCGCAAGAAACACGCACTGCTTCCCCAACCTCAACTCCGTTCCCGCACAGGAAACGCGAGGCGGAAAGCGCAGCGTCGGACGAGACGGAGACCAAGAAGCTACGCCCCGATCACGACATAGATGCGGATGCCGAATTCGCAGCGAAGTTGCAGGCAGAAGAGAACAAACGTGCGCGGCCGACCCGGGGCAGTGCTACGCGCAAGGTTGCGCCGGCAAAGAAGAAGTCAAAATCCAAGACCGCCAGGAAGGTCCGGGCTGAAGATGATTCCGACCTGGATTCTACTTCTGAAGCTGGTCCTAAGAAGGAAGTGAATCGTTCTGGTGGCTTTCATGTGAGAGAAGCTCCCCCCTTCGTTCGTGGAATCTGTTGCTCACTGATCAGAAACCTCTAAACTTATCACCTGCTCTTTCAGAGCTTCTGGGCGGTGAAGTTGCGGTGAGTCCAAGTTCAGGCTGCATGTGCTCGTGGGAGTTACTGATCCAAAGTTAAGCTCTCGCGTCCACAAACGGTGAAAAGGGTCTGGGAATACATAAAAGAAAACAGTCTTCAGGACCCAACAGACCGGCGACAAATCCGATGTGATGCTCTCATGCGTCCAGTATTCAAGCAAGACCGCGTCCACATGTTTACTATGACCAAGATACTGAACCAAAATTTGTACGACCCTGGAGAATAGCCACTGCAGGACCACGCATATCCCTTGTCTGCATTACCACCATTGGCATATGTCTTGGCGTTCATTCGATTTTGAAATACAATTCGCGTCATCGCCAAATATGCAAGCTTTTCTACGCTTGCTTGAACGTCCAGTCCATTGATCCAGGCATTGCTCTTTCTCTATGCATACCTTTTCATTCATTCACAGCTTATTTACTTCCAACAACCTCATGGGCCAGCCCCTCCGTCTGTTTATGATCCATTTATGATCATCTTGGTGATTCATGACTTGACCTTATGTTAGCGTTCATATATCCATATTTTTGCTCGCTCGGCGGGAGTTGATAGGTCTTGGATTTTTACTAGGTTTTATTTATCTATACTCCAAGGATTTTCTGATTTGATATTCTTAATACCCATGTTTTTCTTCTCTCTCTTGTTTTTTCGTATACCGTACAACAACAAGTTCCTTAGTCAACTGCAGCTTACAACGAGGCTGTGCAAAGAGGCGCATACCTAAATTATAACTAATAGGGAGTAATCATGAGTCACTGGACTTATAAAGCACATTGGAAGTGTAGAAATGTGTTCAGTGTTCACTGTTAAATAATTTTCTAAGTAAGCTGGCGTCGGGCTCCCCCTTCCAGTCTAGCCCACCAAGACTCGCGCAGGAAAAAAATCGCCGGGTCTGAACGATCAACTCCCGCTTGCCACGATCTCTACGGAAATTAAAAATTCCAGAAATTACCTAGGTATAGTCCTGACTGCACAGTCTCCTCCCGCTATAACCGAACATCAACTCTCTATTTGCTTTTATCCACCTTTCACAGCAATGGCAGACCAAGCATCTGCGGGGCCACGAACCTCCAATCCCGGCGACGGCGGCCGACGACGACGAGGTGGCGGACGGGGAGCTCCTCACAGCTCGAATCGCACAGATCAGCACAGGAACGAGGACCGCCGCGAAGGAAATCCCAGAAACTCACGCGGCCGGGGAGGTAGAAGAGGCCGAGGCAGCGAAGGGACGGATCGCAGCCATCCTCGAGCGCCACCGCCCGACTCAGGCTCTGATGGAACAGGCACCTCTGGTGATCACCCGACTGGAGATGCCATAAAAGGACAGGGTGAGGCGACAGTAGGCAAGCAATTGGTTGCAACCGCAACCGACGAGCCGGACGATGGTGAAATCTGTTTTATCTGCGCCTCCAAAATCGTGTACACGTCCGTCTCGCCTTGTAACCACAGGACTTGCCATATATGCGCGCTAAGGTTGAGGGTTTTGTACAAATCCAAGGCCTGTGCGCACTGTCGAGTATGTGATCCTTGTTCACGTATAACATTGCAATTTCATTCATTGTACTAATGGTCTCTTTCTTAGACCGAGGCACCGTTTGTCGTATTCACTAAAGACCCCGTCAAACGTTACGAGGATTTCAAAGGCTCCGAAATAGCTCGAACGGACGATAACCTGGGAATCAAGTATGAAAACGACGAGATATTTGAAGACACCGTCATTTTGCTGCGGTACAACTGTCCAGACTCGGATTGTGACGTTGCCTGCCTCGGATGGCCCGATTTACACCGTCATGTCAAGAGCAAGCATGGAAAATCTATGTGGTCAGTTTTTCTTTTCCTGCTGAGAGATCTGTCAATATTGAGCAATAGACTAACTCTTTCTCAAAAAAGCGATCTCTGCACTCGTAACAAAAAAGTATTCACGCACGAGCATACACTTTTCACTATTCCGCAGCTTCGCAAACATGAAAAGTACGGAGATGACAATCCCGGTGCTCTCGACCAAAGCGGTTTCAAGGGACATCCAGAATGTGAATTTTGCCGCGAACGGTTCTATGGAGACGATGAGCTTTATGCACACTGCAGAGACAAGCATGAACGGTGCCATATCTGTGATCGACGACCTGGCAATCGCCAGCACCAGTATTACATCAATTATGACGCGCTTGAGGAGCACTTTCAAAAGGACCACTTTCTCTGCTTGGATAAGGAATGCCTGGATAAGAAGTTTGTTGTTTTCGAATCTGAACTAGACCTGAAAGCGCACCAATTGGAGACCCATCCCAATGGTCTTTCGAAGGACGCTCGGAGAGACGCCCGCACTGTCGACATATCCACTTTCGATTATCGTGCTCCATACCAGCCCCAGAGGCAACGCCGAGGTGGCCGGGAAGGACGAGGCGCTGGCAGAGGACGCGATCCAAATGCAGACGCGATACCTATTTCAAGTGCCCAGCCATTGCGGAGAGATGAGTTGGCATATCAACGGCAAATGGCCATTCAAAGCGCACAATCTGTTTCAACCAGAAGCTTTGGTGGGCAGCTTACCTCGCGCGAGCCACCTGTCACTCGAGCTCCTCCAAGTCAAAGTCTCAGCCAGACTCCTCCTAGTCAAACTCCTGTCACCACGGGTATTGCAAATCTCAGTCTAAACAACACTGCCTCCCTCTCACCCCAAGACCAGGCCCGCCAACTTCGTCATGCCGCCGTGGTTGAGCGCGCTTCAAACCTTCTCCAGAACGATGCATCGAAGCTATCAGAATTCCGCACCAAAGTCTCAAACTATCGCGCATCCGTAATTTCCGCAAATGATTTAATCGACTCCTTTTTCTCCTTATTCGACACCCCAACTTTAGAATTGGGTAAACTGATAAAAGAACTGGCAGAGATCTACGAGGATGATAACAAACGCGCCGGCCTGCTTTCCGCCTGGAACAACTGGCGCGCCATAAACGAAGACTATCCAGCCCTTCCCGGCGCGAACGGTATGCTTCCAGGCCTATCCGCAGGCACAATAGGGTCCGGAGGCAAACGCGTGCTACGCCTGAAATCCTCAACGGCGCAATCTTCGCGTTCTGCAGTTGGCCGCGCAGGCAGTATGTCAAGTACTGCTTCTAATAACCCATTCCCCCCGCTATCAACTCCAACTACCAAACGCACTACTACTGCTGCTGCGGCCGCTCCGGTTTGGAATAGTACACCGGCAACTCGGCCTTCGGTCACAACCACGTCGTCGTATGCACGACCTGCTCCGCGAGCTTCAACGGGCCCGGCCCCTAGAACAGCTGATCGGAACGCGTTCCCAGCTCTGCCCGCGGCTCCAAAGCCGAACACGTTGATGGCTGGGCTTACAAGGGGAACAGTGCGTTGGGATGATAGACGTGGTCCAGCGCCGGCTGCTTGGGGTAATGGAGATGCGAGTCATTCCGGCGCTTCTACGCCCGGGGATACGGATGATGTGGGCGCGTCTACGGGAGGGAAGAAAGGAAAGGGGAAGAAAGGCAAACAGGTCTTGATTCAATTTGGATGATGGATCCAATCCGTGTAAATACAGCTTTTAAAGATACTCGTGCCTATCTAGGAAGTCTGATAGATGCTAAGAGTACGTACATACAATCACCTTAAAGCAAAGCCTCCTGTTTATCAGTCAGTTAAGTCTGCGAACTAGTCTAGGTATGCTCTAAGGAGCGACCGTATCAATGTGCAATTCACATATCCCATCCCTCTTCGACTTCTGCATCTGCTTGACTGTCGGGCGCCACACTCTCAGTGAGTATTCCTCTGTCGAACTCCTCGACTGGTTCAAACGAACCGCCATCTGATTTCGTCTCTTGAGATTGATTGCCATCAAGATCTTTCTCTTGTCTCCTGTGTATGGTCGCATCTTCCACCGGACTTGCATCAAACTCAGCATCCAGCGCCGCCATTCTCATAGCAAAATCTTCCTGCAGTCTGCGTAGCCACTGCCGCAGTTCCTCTCCATCTATGCTTCCATTGTATGCTTGTAACAACTGCTCTCGTAGTTGGAGGACTAGGTTTCTTTTCCTAGCTGTGCCCAGTACTTGAGAACTAATTGCACGACGCTCCGCAACCTTGGTTAGATGTGTTGACACCCTTTGTGCAACTTCCAGAACCTGGGGTGGAAATGGCAAGACTTTAGCAAGGGCAAGGCCATAAAACTTCTCCTGGACATGCCCTTCTTGGACTTTATACAACATCGTCATCTTGTTGCTTTCGTGTGAGAGCTTCACGGCGAGAGATAGGTTAACAACGCCACTTCGTTCGGACATGATGCGTGCAAGGTCACGAAAATGAGTCGCAAACCACACGAATGCATGACTGTCAACAAGAGCTTCGGCAATTGCTATAGCTATTGCCAGTCCATCTGTAGTGCTTGTGCCGCGACCAAGTTCATCAACAATGACGAGACTGTGTGCGTCTACGTTGCGGAGAATATAAGATATTTCTCGCATTTCAGCAGCAAATGTTGATACGCTAGCATTGATCTCGTCGACTGAAGCTGCCCTAGCGAATAATTGGTGAATGATGGGGAAAGAGGCATAGTCAGCAGGGACAAAGCACCCTATATGCGCCATAATGGTCATGAGGGCAACGGAGCGAATATAAGTCGACTTTCCACTCATATTGCAGCCAGTTATAATTTGAAAGCGCGACTGTTGCGCTGCGTATGTGTCATTAGGCACAAACTTGTCTCTGAGTACTTTTTCGTTGAGTGGATGACGGCCTGATTTGATAGCCAGCACGTTCGTCAACTCAGGTCGCGTGTATTCTTGAATAGTCACTAGCTGAGAGAAGGCCGATAGCATATCCAGTGTAGCTATTGCCTCACTGATTTTGAAGAGATTTGGGACATTCTCGCACACGTTGTCGATTAGTTCCTGGACCGCTTGGTCGCTCATGCTAATCACTTCATGATGGGAATCAGAAATCCTTTGATTGAGCTTGACGAGATCCAGTGTCTGGCATTCGATACGATCTTTTCTTTTAAATATATTGATGAATTCTTCCGGAAGTGAGCCTTCCAGCTCGAAAGAAGAAAGGCTGATGTAATAACTTCGTGCAGTGTCGTACTTCAATTCCAATGTAAGATCGTATCTTTCTACATAAAATTAGCAAAGCAATCACCCGCATTAAAACCTAGCCTACCTGAAAGTCCCGAAACAAGCTCGGCAGCATCAGCATTCGCTTCTTTGTATGCTTGACGAGCAACGTCGAGCAAACTGTTTACTCCAGTCTGGACGATGGTTAGGCTGGATATGTCGCAGTGTAAGGTAGAGGTAGGTACGTACCTGGATTGCATATGTTCGCTGATTTCGAAGATCAAGAGGTTTCCTCTGATACACTACGTCGTCATTGAGCGTTCCGTCAATGACGCTTTTGATCTGGCTATAATTGCCTGGTGCGCACGCCTAAGAATTGTTAGCTTAGTTTCTACCTCATATCAGGCGAAGGATCGAACATCTCTAATATTTAAGAGAAGTGCACTATTAGCGCCTGCTAACGCCTCGTATATTGGGAGGATCGAGTGGACATATGACTTTAGCATGATAACATGATTAATTGATTGTTCAACGTGGGCGATCGAAAGTTTAACCGGATTCAAAGTAATCTTGCTCATTAGCATTGTATAATTTACTATGTAAAGGCTCACTTGTCGCCTACCGAAGTGAGAACTTTGTCGGCGTCGACAAAATTCTTCAGAGCTGTCATATTTAGCTTCATCAGTAAACGTTGGCTGCTCATAGCTGACCTTCTCTGATAGCATAGAACATATCCTCCTTGGTGCTAAGTTCCTCGACAGCATCATAACGGGCATTTATTTTCTCGGGCTCAATTGGGGGCTGCAGAATGTTGCTTCGTAATAATCTAGCTCCCATAGGAGTGAGGGTCTCGTTTAGAAGCCCGAACAAGCAACCTCGCGACTTAGCATTCTGAAGATTCTGTATCAGCTCCAATGACGCGGCTGTTGAGAGATCAATCATCATGGATCCCTGTGACGCTTCGAATTTGATGCGCAGGGTGTGAAAAGTAAATGTCATGTCAAGCTGTAACTCGGTATATTTGAGAACCTATATCACAGTTAGTTGACGATAGTATGACTCAGAATATCAAACACACTGATGCCAGGCAGCAAGCCGCAAAGTAATGGCTCTCCAAGGATGATCGGATTGACTCCAGCTCCTCTGGAAAGGCAAGCTTGTCAACATACTCCTGACTTGCCTTGTCCGACCAGTACCGGCGGTCAATGCATGTAATTATAAGGCTAGGTATATTGTCTTGAATAGTATCAAACAACTTCGTTTGGCGCGCACTTGAGGTGTTCATGAATAGAAGCTCCGTGGGCTCGAATACAGCCAGTTTGTTGATTGTTCTCGCATAAGAATTACTGTCACACAACTGGCAAAGCACTGCTTCTGAGGTTGAAAGATTCACGAATGCAAGGCCAATAGTTGGAGTAACTCCACGAGACTCGCTGATGGCACATATTACTTCTTGCGTTTCTATACTCGTAGCAGCGGTGGCAGGCCGGGTAGCAGTATGCGTGCGTTGACTGAAGATGTTCTCTCTTGGAAAGTCATCGACAGCGGTGAGAATTGAAGACATTGCAAAGATGTCCAAGCAAGGCACTTTTGTAACGTCGTTAAGAAGAGATCGAGGAAGAAATGAAAGAAAAGAATGAAGCAGACAGAAAAGGAAGTCACTGTCCTTGCACATATTACCACTTTAGGAAGGCACGGGCGATAAGATAAGACATCGCTTAAAGCGGTTTAGTGCGGGTTGTTTGTCCAAAATTTCTATCTCAACTTCATCTTGGCATTTGGGACTGTTCGCGATTCCTCTTGCAATTCTTCTTCAATTGCCCTGCTCAGTATATAGTAAGCAGAGGATTTAGCAAGCAATATGGCGACGTTACTACCTCCTCCAAGCAAGAAACAAAAGCGCGAGGTTGCAGAAAAGGCTCGAGAACAGCAAGAAATCGATATTCTTCCACGCGATCTCGGTAGCGTCGTGCTGCAATTCATCGATGAGTCTACTGGAAACCCGACTAAGGGCGAAATCAAGGTTCCCGTTGCCAATACTACAGTGCGAGAGCTTGAGACTATTTTAAATAGCATTTTGGAAAATGTAGGTCATCTTCTGATCCGAAAGTCTCTCGGAGTGTAGAGTCGAACCGCTAATGATGATGATGATGGCAAAGACCGAGCATGATCGAGTTCCGTACAGATTCGCATATAAGCCAGAGAATGAAGACGGACAGACGATTGACATTCTATCTGATCTGTATCATGCATTGATCAAGCCTGGATTGAAAACTACCGAAGATGTTATCCGCCTCCACTATACTCCGCAGGCTGTCTTCAGAGTAAAAGCTGTCTCGAGATGTTCCGCAGCGATAGCTGGACATGGATCGGCGATATTGGCTATCGCATTTTCCCCTGTTTCGTCGTCGACCATGGTCACTGGCAGCGGTGACAACACGGCCAGGATTTTTGATTGCGATACTGGCACACCGATAGAAACATTGAAAGGTCATACAGATTGGGTTTTGGCTGTGTCGTTCTCCCCGAACGGTCAAATAATAGCCACTGGTAGTAAGGATAAGACAGTGCGTCTTTGGTCTGCATCCAAAGGCAAACCATTGGGCATGCTCAAGGGCCATAGCCGTTGGATAAACAGTCTATCATGGGAACCTTATCATACACAAGAGGTTGGCAGGCCGCGGTTAGCCTCTGCATCTAAGGATACGACAGTTCGGGTATGGGATGTTGTAAATAAGAGAATCGAAATGGTATTAAGCCACAAAGATTCAGTCACTTGCGTGCGCTGGGGCGGAATAGGCAAGATTTACACCGCGTCTCTGGACAAGACGGTTCGTGTCTGGTCCGCTAAAGATGGTACTCTGATCACTGCGCTTAATGCCCATACGCACAGAGTAAACCATTTAGCGCTGTCGACTGATTTTGTTCTCCGGACTGCTTTTCATGATCATACACATACAGTGCCCGAGACAGAATCCGACAAAGTGGAGGTAGCCAAAAAACGGTTTGAGAAAGCTGCTACTGTCGCTGGTAAAATAACTGAGAGACTCGTATCAGCAAGCGACGACTTTACGATGTTTCTGTGGGATCCGGAAACTTCAACGAAACCAGTTGCACGAATGCTGGGCCACCAGAAAGCAGTGAACCATGTCACTTTCTCTCCTGACGGAGCTTATATTGCAAGGTAAACCCAACCACACTTCTATATTAATGTTACATTCAAAACTAATTCCGTGCAGTGCCTCGTTTGATAATCATGTCAAGCTATGGAATGCTCGAGATGGAAAGTAAGTTAGCATTGTTTTATATCATACTTTACTAAAAGCTAATGGAATTAGATTCATAAATACTTTTCGCGGCCACGTAGCTGCGGTCTATCAATGCTGCTTTTCAGCTGATTCCCGGTTACTCGTCAGCGCGTCGCAGGATAGCACATTGAAGATCTTCGACGTCCGCACAGGAAAACTTGTGATGGATTTACCTGGGCATGAGGACCAAGTTTTCGCCGTAGACTGGTCACCGGATGGAGATCGAGTTGGCAGTGGCGGAGCCGACAAGAAAGTCAGGATTTGGCGACATTAAGAATAAAAGTACCACGCATATAGAACGAGATACCCGAATCAAAAGAATTTCCGTGAAAAATATGCTTTCGACTTGATCTTATTCACAACAAATGTATCAAGACCCCAAGGGCAAGCGTCAAGCAAACACCTAAACTCTTCTTCACCATGAAACCGTGAGCCTGAGAAACCGACGGGTCGACATTCTCCTTAAAGTACTCGTTATGATCGCCTTCCACATTCCCCATCGGCCAGTATTCGCACACCAAAAACCATCCGACTGCTTTCCGACCTCCTTCGTCATTAGCATCATCTGCCGAGCAATTCGCAACACCACATCCAACATCCGTGGTGGACTTCCAGACGAGTTGCGTAAAATGACCCGTCTGTTCACTGAAGCCCGTGGGCTTCGAAAAGTCGTATTTAGCGCTCTCGTCGCCCCAGGCATCGACGGCTGCTGTGACGTTGGTATAGCCTTCTGCCAGGTTCTCGCCATATGGGCCGCCCTGAATAAGTCATTCTCTTTTAGCGGGAGTCATAAAGCATAGAAAAGATTATATATACCGAATGTTTCCAATTGCATGGCTGGGCCCATTGTAGGGCGTATGTTGCGAGTGTGTCATTCCATACTAGGTCGCTGGCATTGTGTTTATGGCGATAATAGTTGGTCTGGTTCAAAACGTCTCGTTCGAACTCGGTAGAGTCGGTATATGATGGCGACGCAGTTGTCGTAGGGGACGATATTGTAACGGTGACTATGACCGTTATCTCAGCTCTTGGTTCCAGGGTTGGAGTTAGGGTTACGATTTCCTGGGTAGCAGCGCTGATGTAGAGACAGAATAGGGACAGCACGTGGCGCATTGTCATTTATTTTTATTTTTTGACTATAACATTCGGTCAGAATAACAAATAGTTATACTACAGAAGAGCTGGGTGAATTTATTCAGTCATCGTTCCGAGTCATCTCTGAGTTGGCGTGTGGCGAGACGAAAAAGATGCCCCATCTGTATAACAGACAAATAAGATTCCTGTTCAATCATACAACGGGGCTTGATTCATATATGATCATCTGGCTGAAAATGACTGGACAATTGCCGATCTTGAAGTGTTTCAGCAGGCGCCGACTACATTGAATTGCAGCGAACCAATCAAGTTGGCGGCGCACTTCTCAGAACCGGTTTGAGGCTACGCACGCCGAGTGCTAACAACGTTCAGACAACGAAGAGTACGAATATACGAAATTGGGATAGCCCTTGTTCAATAAAATATGCTATTCCATGGATATCAATTCCGCCTTTTTGACTATGGCGGCCGAGGTCGCTGTTCGAAAAGAGGACAGCTACAAGCCATCTCAATTGACTACCTAGGTAGGCTACTAAGTATACATACATATATATATATTTGTATACAGGGTGAAAATAACTATATACATGCACCCTCTACATCACACTGCACTCCAACCCATACATAGCTCGCTCAACATCACGGCGGATCTGAAACCAATCTGCGCGTCGTTCAGCAAATTCATATACTTCCTCCGCACGGAAGATGCCATAGAAGCGGTCGTTATCAGCGATGACGGACGCTAGCTCCTTTGCGTCCGAAGGGTCAATCAAATAGATCTGTGACAGCTCGCGAAGAGCCTTGAAATAGAGCAACAGCTCATTATTCTTCAGCGCCTGCACGAACTTGAAATAATGATTCATATCACTGCCCTCCTGTATTAGCTGCTGAAGGAACATTGGAAGTTGGGTTTTCTTTCTCAGACATACCTGATTAGTTTGAGCGACCCGTCCACGCTGATTCTTTGGCGTTTGATATGCTTGCAAATGGCTGCAAAAAGCCGAAGACCTACTTCTTGGTTGAAGACGTCGAGCGTGCTTTTATCGGTGCTACCTATAAGCATCGACGTGTGAGAAGAGACGACGTCGATCACGCCTATTGCTGCGTCACTGACGCCTATGTCAGGCATCTTCCTGACAGAGTCAATATCGGCATCCGGATTATAATCAGTCGTTAGCTGTCTGGTGGCGAGTATATAATCTACCTCCTCCATGAGTACATCGATACCCTTGTTTAAGCCAGAGGCCACTCGTTCGTCGAGCTTTTGCTCAAACTTCTTCTTGCCTTTTGCAGCCGGATCCAGAAAGTCACTTCTATCGATAAGTTTTGCCCCGATCAATTCTTGTTCGTAGAAGACATCCATCATTTGCAAAATAAGATCCCCGACATTCACAAGTTCAAGGAACGTAACAAGTGGTTCGACACCATTTTTATCTCGTTCGCCTTGCTCCCGCGGTCGGTAGTTCGATAGATGGTCCACTGCCCTATCAAATCCCTTGATGACGTGTCGATGGCCGAGGATTGTGAGGAGAGAAATAAATATGCTTTCACATTGCTGTTTTGCTGAATTCCCCCAGTCGCCTCCTAGTTTAACAAACTGCACAGTGCGCTCAAGGCTGGTCTTGGCAGCATGGACTAAACCCAGGGCAACCTCGATGCTGAAGAGAGATTTGATGCCTTCCAACCTGGAATTCATCAGAGCAGCCTTTGCAGCTAACTCGTCAGATGGGGCTTCTGCCAAAGGGGTGGGTGCTGGAGGGGCTACGGTAGAAAATCTTGCGATACTCTTGTTGTGTGAAGTGGCGTCATTGGTAGCGGAGTCGCCCTCTTCTTCGCGTTGGGTCTTACTCGAGAAGTTTGGTCGAGGCAGAATAGTGACTGGCATCATAAGGACCTTCTTAAAGGAGGTTAGAAAGTCGTTCTTGGCAGCTTGTCGATTCACGTTCGACATGAGAAACGATTCTGTAGTTGCTGCCTGTTCTGAGAGCTGCCGATCCCAATCCTCAACAGTAGCATCACAACCTTTGCGGAAGAAATCAAGTTCCTCCGCCAGATAGAGATCCAGATGAGGCTCATATATTTGGGCGACGGCGCGCTTTATTATGTTGTCTTTGATCTCAGGAGACTTGGTGGGAATCTTCAAATCGGACATGAGGTTAAAGCATTGGGCAAGTGTTCCAGAGACGCCCTTTAAATAACTCTCTATATTTGAGCGATGTAATTCGTCGAAAAGACTTGTTAAAAAAGGAGATAGGACATCGACACTGGCTTTGTCGAGGAAAGGTATAGCCACTTCCAACTCTGCAGGGAAAGCCCCATTGATTGCTTCCATTTCTTCGTTGTATGCAACGCCGAACCGCGTGAAAAAAGCTTGCGTATGCTCTAGCTTCACGTCAAATGTATCCAAATCTATGCAATCCGAAACCTTGCCGAGGTCAGATTTTCGAATGACAATGTGATTATGATGGAGGAACAGATCGACTGCAGCCTGACCACCGTTAAGATGGTACAGGACGTGGGCATATTTGCGCATATTGTCATCGATGTCGGATGTTTCATAGGCGGTGCGAAATTCCTGTATTGCGGCTGTCTCAAAGAGCTGGACGGCTTGCTGGAGGTGCTCTTCGCGCTGCGCCCACCCAACAGAATTGTCGCTATTTGCGAAGGACAGTAGTTGAGCAAGCATCTTAGCTTGGTTCTCGGGATCGTTGTAGCGCTTGAAGACCAAACTCTCGGTTGACCCTTCGTTGGCCGCGATGTCATTGTACAATGGGGCCAGAACGGCGTGAACCTTTCCGTATTCCTGACGCGCATTCCCACGTACTGATTTGACATGTTTCAAAACCTCTACAGATTCGTCTTCCTGGACCAGGCGTTCAACTTTTTCTGCTGCGCCAGACGATACAGGTATTGAGTCGAACCCGTCAGTAGGCGGCTTTTGACGAAGAGTACTAGATCGTCGTCTGCTAGCAACGACTGGATCTACAGATCCCATGGCCATGTTCTGGGCATCTGCGTTCCGCCTGGCTTCCTCCTCATTCCAGCATCCTATACGCTTTAAGCGTTTGACCCACCTATCGTCCTCGTATACCATTTCGCGCATGCGCTTCGACGTCCGAGCGAAGCGGATGAGATCTGCCGGTTCGACATAGTCGAGGACCTGCGACAGTAATTCTTTCTTGCTTTAGCCGAGATGTCCGGAAATCATTTTGCGTGTCTTACAAGCTAATAACGTACCTGCGGGCAGAACAGGCACAATGATCTCCATTGAAGCCATTCTGAGAGACGCCAGCACATCTCTCCGCGGCGGACCGCGAGAAGCTGGCGGCTTCCTTGGTTTCGACATGATCCTCTATCGCACTGTAACAAACTTGCTAATGTGTGCTGCTGCCATGTAGCCCCACACTACTGACTGATATGCTGGTCGAAAAGGCTGATGCCATCAAGCGGCAAAGAAGCATGCGATCAGTGATCTTCGGCCAACATATCTATGTGTCCGGACAGGGGATCTCCCGATAACGAGGACTATGCTCTATTATTAGTTATGTGTATGCCTGGTTAATGGAGCAGCGTGGGAGGTACTCTGTGCGTGGCAAGAGCCATTTACAAACATACAACTTCTTCACTTCAGTTTGTTTGGTGATAGCCAAGGCGGTGGCAGAAAATGGGCGCAGACTGTTGTGCACAAGCAGCTGCTAGTATGCCAATTTCAAGCAGCCACGTAGTTTGTAGAGGGATTTCAATGAATATACTTTGTCTTCAGGCGTATACTCGCATCTGTAATTTGTCTTGAACTGTTTCCCACTGCCAGAGAGAGCGCTGTGGCTTGTCTCTGGCGCACAGCGTCGCATGTTCCGTGGTGTTTTCGTGGAGCCGCAACCTCGGCCAATCAGCGTGCAGCTAATCAGCGAAAGCAAATTCCATCCGCCCCGAAGCTCCGAAACCTCCAAACTTGGAACTTCAACTTCAAGCCATCCCAAGAGAGGCCGTCTCGAAGTCTTCTCCCCTCCTCCCGCGGCTCCTTACGCTCTATCCCCTGTCTACATCACGGAGGGCTCCAGCTGCAATTAGCAACAATGCTGGCTCGGTCCCTTCTTCGCGCCGCGCCCACACGGGCCATTGCACGCCAGAGCCTCCGTCAGAACTCGGTACGCTACCCTGCCATTGGGTGTCTATCAGCGGTGCAATGGCTTCTGGCCATGCGTCTGACTGTTGTGGGAGACGATTGCTAACTGTTTATCCAGCGGGCGTCATCCACATCATCCGGTGCTGAGAACGCGAGCTCTCCGTTCTATCTGACTGCAACCGCTACTGCTGCTACCGCCGTCGCCATCGCAACTACCGGCTGGTACTACCGCCTGTATGGCCAAGAAGCGTTTGCCATGACACCTGCTGAGGAAGGGTGAGTGCATTGCTATAGACTGCTTCGCTTCGCTATCATTTGCCGAATACGTATGACTGATTGATCGACCTTCCCAACAGATTGCACCCAACTTCGTACCCATGGGAACACGCCAAATGGAATAAGACTTTCGACCATCAGGCGTAGGTGGCTCTCTGACACGCCAGCTACAAGGGAATCCAATCACGATAGACTAATTTGTTTTGCAGACTTCGACGTGGTTTCCAGGTTTACCGTGAGGTTTGCGCGAGTTGCCATTCCCTCACCCGTGTGCCATGGCGTGACTTTGTTGGTGTCATGCACACCGTCGATGAGATGAAGGCGATGGCTGAGGAGCACGAATATGATACAGAGCCTAATGATGAAGGTGAAATCGAGAAGCGCCCCGGCAAGCTCTCTGACTACATGCCTGCCCCATACAAGAACGACGAGGCCGCTCGTGCTGCCAACAATGGTGCTCTTCCTCCCGATCTGAGTTTGATTGTCAAGGCTCGTCACGGTGGTTGCAACTACATCTTTTCTCTGCTTACCGGCTACCCTGACGAACCTCCGGCCGGTGCTTCTGTCCAAGAAGGACTGAACTTCAACCCTTACTTCCCTAACACCGGTATGTTTTGTAGATTATAATATACGTCATTGAAAAGAAAAAAGGTTACATTATGCTAATCGACAAATGTAGGTATTGCTATGGCTCGTGTTCTGTTCGACGGCCTCGTCGAATACGAAGATGGCACTCCTGCCACAACCTCGCAAATGGCCAAGGACGTTGTTGAATTCTTGAACTGGGCCGCCGAGCCAGAGATGGACCAGCGGAAGAAGATGGGCATGAAGGCTCTTGCTCTTTCTGCCGGTTTGTTTGCCATCAGTGTGTGGGTCAAGCGATACAAGTGGGCTGCCATCAAGGCGAGAAAGATTGTCTATAACCCACCTGTGCGACGTTAAAAACTCTCATTGAGTTCTTTTTTCGATGGACGACGGGTTTACACCCCGGCTTATTTCTGAATGTGGTGCTAAGCTGGTTACCACTCTGAAGAACCCTGTATCTGTACGTTTGGTTGTTTTTTTTTTCTCGCCTTTTCTTTTGAAGTTTTACTCGACGACAAATAGAAATGCCAAAAAACGAAGGAAGAACGAACAGCAATGCCTCTCTCCTGCAGATATGCCGTGGGATGTATCCTGTACTCCTTTGTATACATAGACACAAAATTGGCTTGATCTGAGACTTTAGATTATTTCCTTTGTCGAAAGATTCAATTATTAGTTTGTTCAGTATTTACAAATTTCCTTCAATCTCACTGCCATGACAGCGCCAAAGAACGTCAGTCTATATACTAACTATGCCTATTTCATCATATACCTAATCATCCCCAATTGTCCTCTCCCCATCCCCAAACCTCCTGCAGAAAAATACATCGTAACTTTTCCATATATTTTCATGCAGTTGGACTTGTGCCTTCGCCAGCCAGTCCGGGGTAATGCCTTCGTCGTTGGCAAACAACTGTGCCAGCGCAATCAACAGCGTTACGAGGGGCAAAAATATCGTTAAAAAGATCTTCTGTGCGGCTTTTTGTCCGAATGTAGTGGGCCTATATGGCCGAATAGATGCTAAATATGCACGGTAATCATGCGGTAAATCCAACTCGTTGGCGCCATCCATTATTAACTTTAGATACCTCGCTGATGGCTGCGCATAAGATGGGGTTGGTCGTATGAGATGATTCTTTTTTGTCCCCCTGGTTTTTGAGTTGTATGGTGATAGAAGTGTATGTGCCATAAAGGACTCTGTCTGGGGTACATCTGGCGTCGGATCGTTCGGGTTGTAGCCTTTCGGGAATGGGAAGCAGGAAACCACGACGTCTTTGTAGCCACTGCCTGCACCTTCGGTTGCAATGATATGTGCATAGTCTTCCAATGTCACTTCATAAACGACCCCGACAAGGGGTTTGCGCCATCGGTCCTTATGGTAGTCTGCCTGCCCATATAGGGGGCTAGATTCGAGATCAAGCAGGGACGAGGATGCTTTCTCAGTAGTAGTATCTTCCTGCTCATCATCACCGCCATCCTCGTAAAATTTGTCCGAGGTATATTCCGTGTCTGTCGTTCGATACTGGGTGCCCGAAAAGCATGGTTCTATGTACGGTATCCCCGCGAGGTCGAAGGTAAGTCTTAGTTCCGGCACGCAGACGTTGACCTGTGTAAGAGGCTTGATTCCACGCCTCCCGCGGAATGTCTCAACAGATAAATTCGAGCCATAAGCTAGATAGAGTACCGTCTTCTGATCCGCGGATTTCGACATTTCAGATGTCTTCGAGATGATCGCTCTGTTCTTGTACAGATTGGGGTCGGCATCTACTGAATTCGGCCTCCGAGCAAGCTGGAGCCGATCAGCGAGTGTGCGAGGAACAGGTGCATATTTCGTAGAAGGAGCCATCGGTGTATTGTTTCCTGCACGCTCATTTCAATGTAATATTGGTCTTCGCAAGGGAAGGGTGCTATCATCTATGTTATCATCTAACTATGTTATGAAGCCCTCTCACTTACTAATCAACGAGTGACGTGGACCGTAGTTAGTTATCTTATCTGGAGATAAGATGAGATTATCGCTGAAGGCAGAACGCCATTGGCTACAGGTCTCAACACCACGCAAACCATGCATGGCTACAGAACAAGACTTCAAAATACTGAAATTATTCTCAAAAACGAGGTCCGAGTATTATTTAAGTATAAACTGCAACTGAGTGAAAACTCTTTACTAAATAACATCACATTTTAGAGCAATCTGCCTTTGAAAGGAGTAACGTAATCAGACACCGAGCGGCGCTGGACACCGAGCGGCGCAAAAATACCTCCAAAACGGCGCACCACCACAGAT